>VZTI01004622.1:56568-140970 GCA_013397865.1 Struthidea cinerea
GAAGGAAGGAAGGAAGGAAGGAAGGAAGGAAGGAAGGAAGGAAGGAAGGAAGGAAGGAAAATATTTGTAAGAAAATTGTGCACTAGAAAATGTTGAGGTATAGAAATAACGGTGTGAACATCTGCCTTTTATGATTAGTAGATGGGCATGATAAAAAGGGCCAATATGAAAAAATGTCCAGTGCAAGGACATGTAAATAATTATGGAAGACTGCAATGAAGAAAGAAAAAGGACAGATGTAAGCAGTATCATGGAAAAGCACAAAAGTAAAAAAGTTGTACAACTCCTAGATGGACAGGAAATGGTAATACTACACAAGGATGATATAATACTTTCAGGGCACTTTAGGTCATGCATTCAGCCCTCCTTCAAAACATGGAACTTAATTTTCCCTAAACAATAATGATGCTCTGGTAGGTTTGATTGATTTGGAAAGGGCAGGAGGGTTCTGTTAAGGAGTCGGATAAGCTGTTGTTCCAAAGACCATGTAGTTGATAAATCAAAAAATACTATAGCAAATGAGAGAAAAACTTCTTGCCTTAGATATACAAATAGATATTATTTGTGAAAACTAGTTTCTTCTCCCACTAGCACCAGTCTACTCCTTGTTGAGAGACTGAATGATACAGACTGAGTGAACTGGTGTTAAAGTGCAATTTCCTCACAAACACAGAACATGATCTCCAGCATGGCAGAGATCGGCCCCCAAAGTTCTTCTTGGTTATACTCATATCTCTAGAGAAGGGTGTGCTAATTTTAGGATTTATATGACACTTCTAATTCACTTAAGTCATAAATTGATTTCTGTGATAAAATCTACTTTCAGAAAACATGTTTCTGTAGAATATAAATGTCGAGTTACTTGTCTAGTGAAAAATCCCTCATAATCAAAAAAGATTAAGGGTCTATTTAAATATATTTGATGATACAGAATTGTTCATAGATATCAATCAATTACTTCTAATGTAAATCTGCCAGTTCTATTCAAGGATTGCCACTCTTATAGCACAGTCATGTATCTATATGATACTTGAGAAATACTTTATGTAGATATAATTACATGATGACCTATGAGAGAAGGGAAGCAGAACTTAATGAATGTTTTGCTATTCCCTCTTAGCAAGCAAAATATACTTAATTAATGACTTTCTCAATGTTGTTACTAAGCAATTGTAAGTCATGTGATCTTTAGAGTGTATTTTAGATTTTTACATTTGGTCTCAGCTGAGCATTGAAGAATAATTCTTGGAGAAGAATTCTGGAAATGAAAACATAGATTTGTAAGCCTCCAGTTTTCTTGATCAAGATAATGCATTCTGCAAAAGAAAAGAAATTTATTTTACTTATAAAGAAGAGATTCTTTATATAGCCCCTTACAAAACATAATGAGAAATTTGGACTAGTGTGAAAAAGCCAGGTGAAAAAAAGTAAAAATTATTAATATTGGTAATAGCAAAATAAAAAAAAAAGTCTAACAAAATATTAACTTTAGTAAATTTTACATTGTATGTTGTTCTTAACATCATATTCTAGTAAATGTTGTATAAATAAAAATATCCACCCGTATATACTAAAAAATGGTTTCAAAATAAGAGTTATAACTATTCACTGTCAACTAAAAAGACATTTGTATAACCTTTCAGAAATTTTCCTGGATTCAGTCAGTATTTACATCAGCAAAAAATGCTATCCTCTAGAAGTGGGAAGTGTAGATTCCATTAATCTGTTGTATTGAGTAAGATTTAGAAGACAAGATTGGAATTCAAAATTAACTCGATTGCCTGTGGAGATGGCATGATAACAAGAGTAAAATTTGTACCAACAGATTCAAGTCTCTGGCGACTAAAAGAAAACAAATGTTAAAAGGGTGGGAAAAGGAACCAATGTACCACAGATTGCTATAGATTCCTAATTCTTCTCCGTGCATTCTCAGAAATCAGATTGAAGTAGTCAGTTGAATTTGAAATAAGGACAACTGAAAATAGAGAGTTGGTAGTACCGTTGACTGGGAAGCACTTCTGTTAGGCAGTGTAGAATTTATGATAATATTTCTAAACAGGTAACACAATACCTGATACTATCACCCAAGCATTCCTGAACTTGTGACAGTGCAAGGGTTGAACTAAAACATTCTTTCCACACCTACTAATCTTTAAGTTGGTGTTCCTATGGCCTGTTTTCTGTGTTAATATTAGGCGGTTAGGGGATAAAACAAAAAATTAAACCATCCATAACCACACCTTCTTTTTTGTCCCAATAAAAGAAAAAAAAAATACTCAGGAAAGATGAACTCCAAAAGACAATTTAATGATATTTTATGAAAAGGAGAAGATACTGATGAAGAGATTAAAGTGGAAATCTTAGAAGTGGTTAGCTCTTCAGTGTTGTTTGATTAGCTTTGAAAGGTATTTAAAAAAAAACCCAAAACACTTCCCAACAAAGAGAAAAGTTTCTGACTTAAGAGGGAAAAGACTGAACTGGTCTCACACAAGTGTTTCATAAGATATGAAATACTTTTAGTTTTATTCCTAAAGTTATGTCCTGCATGGGATAGTATTTACCAATGTTGTTATTAGTTTATTATGATTAAGATATTTTTTGTTTTCTCCCTTTAAGAGAAAACCAAAAAAATCACATTTTGCCAAATGTGTTTTAAGTGGAGCAAATTATTTAGCTGAGCATCAGACTATTTAGTTTCATTGTTCTAAATGTCTACATAGAAATTTAAGATAATTTCTTCTATTTGAATCTAGAAATTACTGATGACAGTCAGACGCTGGAAGAAGGCTTACAGAAATTAATATAATATATGGTATTTAAATACTAGCTCAAATTTTGCAGAACTGTAAGCAAAACATGAGTACTTCACAAGAGGCATTAAGTCCCTCTTGTGCTGGTAAACTTGCTGTGTCGTCTTATTGCCAAGCAATAGAAATGCAATGTGCTGATCTAGAGAGACACAATTTTCCCACTCTTGGAAAATTTCTGTGATTTCCCAAAAGCTTTTATGCAGTGTTGGCCAGAAAGCTTGGCTAAATGTATCCCTTGTGGGTTTTCTCATTGACCAGTATGATTGTAATGAGGGAACATTCAAAATTTTCAAGGAGAAAAAAAGAGACTTAACTCCAAAGCAATTAATCCCCATTTTCCTCCAGTTTTACACCGGGTTTGCAATACTCATGCTTGATGTGGGATTACCTACTTTTTTCTAATTAATAATTCAATATTTATGCAAAATAGACAAGATCAAGCAGTAGAAATTAAGTCAGATATTATAAAATAGCCAAGTGTCCGCTTAACAAAGTAAGAGATTTAAGTCAGACAGAGAAGGGGAAAAGTACATCTAAACACCCTAACCAGGCTGATGCTAGGTACTCTGGAGCAAACAGATGTGCAGTCAGTCCACCCTTCTTTCCTTCCAGTCAGCCCAACCTTTCTTCCAGTACTTTTTAACTGATGTTTCATTCTCACTGGTATATTCCCACAAGAGTCTTAATAGTCACTAACAGGCGATTTTATGGTTTCTACAGAATTTACCAGCACTTTCTGTCATTCCCTACACAATTCAATATCCGCCTACTTTACAATGCCCTAGAAGACTAATTTTGTCCTTGTTTCAGAGTTACCTTTCTTTTCCACAGCTGATGTCACTTCAGTTAAAATTAACTTACCGAGGTTTTTAGCACCATCAGTGGTTTTCCAACGGGTTAGTATGACCATATGGAGACACTTCTTTCTCCACAAATGGTCAAATGATGCAGCTTTGCTGTCATTGTTGCTTCAAAAAGCAAATGATCAGTGCAGATATTACTAATGAGGAACAGCAAATATCAGATGCTTCACAAATCCCTCTTCCCATATATATGCATAAAGACTGAAACCAGGCCCAGAAGTGGAACTACTGCAGCATTAGTCAACACAGCTTGGCAGACACTCTGTTCTTACCTTCTTTCAGCTACAAAGACTCTGCAAAGTTTGACTGTATCATGATAATCATTCTGTATCCATACCATGATTCAACAGGTCTCCACTATGGCAATTCTAGTCACATAAAAAATTAGCCAGATCAGCAAACAGAACTGGATTTGATTATAGGAACAAAATATCCCTCCCTCTTTTCCAGATGTGAAAGTATGTATCTTTGAATAAAACCAGATATTTCTAAAACTTTTATAATTTTACTGAAATTAATGCAAAACTGACTGATATATTCCAGCTGAACGGTTGTCAAGCCCTGGGAACAGGCTGCCCAGGGAAGTGGTTGAGTCACCATCCCTGGAGGTATTTGAAAGATGTGTAGATGTGGTTCTTACATAGCTTAGTGGTGGACATGACAGTATTAGCTTAGTGGCTGGGCTTGATGATCGTAAAGGTTTTCGCCAACCTAAACTATTTTATAATGCTATAATTCTATCAGGCTGACATCTGAAGCTGCTTATTACTACTAACATCCATTGCAGATTTGTCTTAGAAAGAGTCAACTGGGGTGGTAAAAAGCAGTCCCAGCAAAAGAGCTGGTGCTGTAGTGTTTCCTGGACACATAGTTCAAGTCTCTTCATTAATAAAATAATTCAATTAATTAGTATAATAAAGGATCATATAATAAAAGAGCAATTACAACCTAAGTTAAACCACAATATGAATCATAAGTGTTGACATCAATAGGGCATCCTTCTTCTGTAGGCCATCAATATTCTCATAGAACAGTCATGGATATGTAAAATTGACAATTACTATATTTTCACATGAATGTTCCACTGTCATATGGAAATTTAGAATATGGGTTGTAACACCCTGAGAGCTTACTCCTTTTAATCATAATCACAGGAGTAATTTATTTGAGTAGTACCTATCTATTGACACTGAGGGAATTGCTCAGTTGATTTATAAACTGGAAAATTTAAAACAATGTGGCAGAGTTGATCATGTTCTTGGATTCTAAAGACAAAAGGATATTGAGAAGAAGTATTTAACTTAAAAAGATGTACAGAAACTTCACTGCTATTTGATGCTTTTTAGAACTGTTTCCATGTAGGAGCCAAAATAGTATTTTTCATGGGAAGCAAGACAAAGAAATTATAAAGCTCTCATTTTCCTACTGAAAAGTGAAAGGTATTTGTGATCATGAATGATATTTGTTACAGAAAGTGAGATTTTGCATTCCAGATTGGAGTACTCCACTAAGTACCCCATGCTAAGTTCCATGCTAAATATCTTTAAATTTCAGGACAGCAGGGTGCTTTTTTGTATGTTAGTTGCAGGGCCGAAATTCACAGATGCTTCCATAAAATTAAAAAAAACCTCCTGTTTGACTTGGCAATGAATATATGTGCTGTTTAAAATATTATCAGTTTGTAAATTTGTGTGTATGTTTAATAGAGACAGATAATTTTGAAAATCTGAACACGCAAAAAATGATTAAATTACATAAAAATTAGGTTCTGCATCTTTGAATCAGAAGAATGTGTATAATTTACACCTATTCACCAGAATATTTTGTTTCTTAGATCAGGTATTTTGTTTCTTAATAAATTCTTTTGAATGAGTGCATGCCTACAACCAAAACAGAGCAATTATTATTGTAATAATTTTACTGTAGTATATAGAAAAAACTGCGGTGGAATTCATTAGGTGTCTATTTTGTCATGAAAAGTGTCCCTAAAATGCCTAAAGACAGGTACTTTAGAATCATAAACATTAAACAAATAAAAAGCAAATAGCTTTTCTAATCCCACCTCCCATCATTAAATATCTGGGAAAAAATAAGAGAACAAGAAAATTTCAATAATAGGCAAATCAAAAACTGAAAATCCATTAGTGCAACTGTACATAAAAGAGAGAAAAAGGTATGTCTTAGGCATCAAATTTTATCATCAAGCTGAAAAACAAAAATCTAGATACATTACTACTACTATTGATATTCTATTAACATTAACATTGACTTTAAAGAGTTGTAAAAAATGGAATTTTATAATGCTTAAGTAATGAGAAAAAATAGATCACATTTTAACATATGAGTGTTTTCAGCTCTATATTTAGAACAAGTCTTCAAAATGAGTTTAAGTGTACTTACTGTAATTTCCAGTAATTTTTTTCTAAAACATACTTAAATAAGAATTAAGGTAACGTAATAAAACTACCCTACATGGTTTACAAAAACAGTTTCTGAGGAATAATAATCCATCAACTCTTGATGATGCAATATAAAATTGATCTATCAAAAGAAAGGCGTTATTCTTCCTTCTTTAAAAGTTCTTCTAAAATATGTTGATTGAATGGTTATTCTTCCTTTCTTCAAATTATGTCAGAAGGGAGACTTCATGGAAAATTAATTATTTGGGAGAAAAAACCCCAAGAAATTAACGTCTGTCTTTGAGATTTCCTGTAAGAAGTGTGCTGTCCTTACTACAAGGAATACTGTTTTAGAAAATGAAGTTGAGAGTGTGGTCCTGTTTTCTATGAAATTTTGTTTTTTACCAAATAAATTTTCTTGATAGCATTGCATTTATAATTTCCTTTTTAAATGGTTATTTAGAACTCCTTATTAGACATATTAGACATTATTAGAGCTTTTTAAATCTTATTTTTTAAAATAGATCCATACGTGAAATCATATGCATGTTTTCTCCAAATTAACTTTGAAGGTACCGTTGTCAAAACATTTCTATTAATGATATTATACACCAGAGCAGTAGATTAATCAAGGTACTCAACTTCTGAAAATAAAAGAACAATATTGTGTATAATGGCAGGATGCACTCTAGGACAGCTCCATATTGTCTCATTCACAGATATGTTTCTTCATGTGCAATAACACATTACAAATTTTAACTTAATATGATTTCACATATAAAGGAAGATCAAGGAGGCCAAAATTTTGAGGTGAATCTGACTAGAGATTTGCTATCTGTCTAATTCCTAGCTGCTGTTCCAAGAGAGATACACAAAGCTGAAAAACACCTGCAAGACAGTTAAAATACCTGACGACGTAGCAAGTGACTCAGGCATCCAACTGCCAGCAGCTGAATCAAACCCTAGAAGTAGAGCAGAGGTCCCAAAAGTCCTCTCTTGTACCTGCCAACCTCTTTGGACTTTCAAATATCATAGAGCTTTTCAAGAGGAACTAGAGATGGAAATGGAAATGCACATCTTAAGCAATTGAAACAAGCTTCTGAAGTTAAGCTTCTGAATCTCAAGTTGAATATCACTATTAATGACTGAACTCTTTCAAATAGCTTTCTTACATCCACTAAAAAATGCTAATCTAAAAATTAATACTGATCTAAAAAACCTAATTGAAATCAACAGTGAATGCCATCAGCAGAGCTATATTACAGGAAAAATTATCTGTAGTTAGCAGAATCTGAACTTACCAACATGATAAGATTGGTTTCAGGGGGTGGAAAACATGCTTTCATCAAGCTGGTATATTTATAGAGCAATCATCTGACAAGATGTCAAAACATGAGAGGAATTCCTGGAAATGAACACAATTGCAGTGTAAAATAAGTTTAAATGAACTTCAAATTGTATAAAGAGCAAACTCTAGACTTTTCCCTTTTTTACTGTAAATAAAAAATATTGAAAATATTGTTGTCCATACTAATATTTGCCATGTCATGTAACTGAATGTTATACTTAAAAAAGTAAATATTGAAGTGGAAATGCCGAGTAAAATTTCAGGTATACAAAAAAACATAAAAAGCAGTCTCTTACTAATACATGTACATGACATAAAAGATATATTTGCACTTCAGTGCCCACCTGAATAAAATCATAGATTCTCACATACGGTGGATTATCAAGCTGTGCTGCAAGAAGTACAAATGCATCTGACTTGCAAGACCTTGAGAAACTGAATTGTGTTTTAGATGATCCACTTATGATCTTTGTGATTATACAGTAATTCATGCACTGCTTTTCACAAATCTAGTACAAAAGATTATTTTCTATATAGGCAAAACATTGTTGAATATTTCAGCCTTGGCAGCAAATATTCGAGTAAGAACAATGGAAGATAATGCATTTAAGAAACACAAGATATAGATCTTCTCTACTCTTCAACAGCCTCAATTTTCTTTTTTATATTACAAGGGGTTTTTTGTTGTTATATTCAGAAAATTAGTATGTGATTATGCATTTTTTTAATAAGAGAAAGTTTAAGCTTCCTTATTATAATGTAAAATTCAGAATTACCTAAGAAAATGTAAATGTAAATAGTAATTAGACATTAATTCATCGTATAATTGGCAGATATCTTGAAATGATAATCTAAACATTTGACTTTAATAAACAAGTTGTGATGAACATTCTAACACTGAACTGAGATATGCCTAAAATGCAACACAATTATTTCATGCTTAACATACACTGGTCACTGTTATAATAGAAATGTGTGCCATCAGTCAGGGTTTAAACCAATTTCTGCTTTAAAATAACTATGTTAGCATTTCAGTTTAAAATCCCAAATAATAATCACCCAATAATATGGAAAATATATATATTACACAATTTTTACAATATTATCCCTTCAATTATGCTATGAAACTTCAATGAGTCCTCTTCATCATAATGTGCTTCCACTTCAGATCCTTAAATCTCATCCTCAACACAACCAAAAGATCCATTTCTTTATCTTGTTTCAGTAATTGCAAAATTTAAAAAAACCCAAACTTGTTCAGAGGGTAAAAGAATTGTCATTAAACTTGCACTTTTTTTGTTGTTTTAAGTCAGTTATGAAAATTTTATCACTCTGGAACATGTATTATCTTCATTGCTATCCATGCCTTCCAAGTGCACATTTCTGCACCTTGATAACAGTAAACCTCTCTAAGAGATTCAGTTCTGACCATGTTTTCATAAACTTTTCTCTGTTATAGTACATAGCTATTTGATTAATTTTACTTAAGCCTGTTATATATTTTTAAGAAGTTAATTTCAAGGGAATGCTGTGCATTAGATCTGCTGAGTAAGTGTGTGGAGCAGGGACCTGCAAATGATGAAACTGCAGGTGGATTTTGATTATGCTAAAAAACCAAGATCTAGACAGAAATACGAGTATGAACATCCCTGTGGCTACAGGAGAAAAAAACCTCCACAAACAAACACAAACAAAAAACCCAAACAAACAAAAACCCCACCAAAAATCCCAAACAAACAAACTCCCAAAAAATTACAAAAACAAACAAACAAACAAACCACAAAACAAACCAACAAAAAAATCAACAAAATTCTTGAGATCTGAGTGTTTGAATTTTGTGTACTCCCCTCTATCAATCACAAGTAAAGGTAGGAGACCATTTCCTTCAGTCTATGTAATGCACTCTACAACAAATCCAGTGGCTTGCTTAATATTTGTAGATTTGTTTTCCACGCATTCTGGGAGGACTCATGTCTATTTTTAGGAGACATAAAAAAGGCATAGTTGAACTGTGGATTCTGGCTCTGATCAGGCAGTATTCTTGTTTTGCCTAAGAGACTCCTATTTTCTTCCTGCCCTATAAATCTAAGGCATTGCCACAATCTAATTAGTGTAATAATAGAAAGTTTTTGGACCAGGTATCTATCCAGCTTTCTTTGAAAGAACCTTTTAGGCTAATGATTGCTGACACTGAAATTGCTAAGTTTATTACCAGGCTAAGTCTTTGAATAAAAGGCATGTTGATGAATCAATCTCATCTTTTGAGGAGTGCAGCAGTGTTCAAAAAGTATCCTTCAGACATCCTTGCATTTTTGCTTAGATTTATCTGACATGCAAAGAATCAATCATGTCCAATACAACTAGGTATGAGGTTGTGGGTTGGGTTTTTTTAATGGATTTCTAAATGACTCCAGTTTGATAAGCTCTTTAGTACTGGTTGTTTACAGATAGTCATCTGCATGGATTATGAGTTAGGGTTTCATACCTGATAATATTCTGTTATTTAAGGGACTGATAAGTTGTTCTTACCTGTTGTAGTATTTTATTTTATTATTTTGTTTCTTTCTGCTGACTAAGTAAAATGTTTGACCTGTTTCTGAAGTGTAGTAAAAACCAGCCTTTTTCCTTGAAGTAATCTTAAGTACAATTTATATACATGCAAATCCCTGATCTGGTATGGCCCTCTGACTATTATCCTCTATTAGTTTTCTAGCTTAGTAGTGATGAGATTGAAGGAAGGAGTCCTACAGCAAACAAAAGGGACTTCAGGATACTGGGACATAGGAATGGGGGTCAAAGGAGTAGGTGCACATGTTATGTTCTCCTCAATCCCTTCAGTACCAGGGGTGAATACTGGATGGAACAGGAACACTAGCCTGATTACGACATGACTTAGAGGGTGGGGCTGTTGGGGGAATTTTGGTGATTTTGACTATCGGGTAGTTTACATGGCACGAAGCCTGCTCATGACAGATGGGTCCACCTGTCTGAAAGGGGAAAAAGGATTATGACTCAGGGACTGATTGAGAGGGCTTTATACTATGTTTGAAGAGGGGAGGGGTAAAGCCAAGCTTACTGAGATGAACCAGAGGGTGGCATGCCAGTCTTGGAGGTGAAATGAATCAGCTGAAGTGCATCTACAGCAATGTAACCATAAATGGTAGCAGATCAGGCCCCCTTGCTATCTTTCCTGTCTTTTTTCTCTGTCTCTCTTCCTTTTCTCTTCTCTCTTTCTCTTTCATTTTCTTTGTTTGCCCCAGCTCTGGACCATCCACACAGCAGGACCAACACAGGATCTAAGGACTGGTGGCATTTGCTTTCTTCCCTTGCTTTGCCTGGGGAAAGCACAGCTATCAAGTTTTACTCTCTGCTCTGTATTGAACTGTCATGGTAGTGGAGAGCTTGTGTAATGGTGTACTGCGGCTTTTGAGCCAGCCCTTTGAGGAGTTTGTTGTTGGAATTGAGAACATACCAAAGTGTACTGGACAAAATTTAGGGCTTGTTTGACTCCAGTTTTGTGGAAGTCTATGGTATACATTTAAAATCTTATTATTTAACACCATTTCAGTCTAAATAGTTGGCTGATTGCTGGAGTTACGGTGACTGTATAATAAAATCATAAGATTCCCTGACATGTATCCAGTATTTGTCTTTGTTCAGCTTGACAAGAATTTATAATGAACATCATGGCCCCTGCCTGTGGGTTGTGACACTGCCGAGAAACTGATCACAGCAAGAAGTGCCACAGACAAAATTACCAGCACAGTGACATCTTAATGTATATCTCTACATATTCACTTTTCTCCCTAAAATAAAAATGCTTTGTCTAGATTGATCAAGCACTATTTTCTTTTTTTTGTCATCTTTAGAGTGATATTTTTTACCAATAACTAAGAGTTTAAAACATTGATAAATATGAGGAGATTCATAGTATCTAGAGAAATGAGTGAGAAACATCTCTCAGAATGGATCTTACTTTTCAGATCTTATTCACATTACTTTTGATTGTGTATGTAATTGGTAGTCTGAAAACACTGCATAAGTCATTTAAGTTATTTAAGATTTAAATATTTTCAATTAAAGTTTAATTTTATTTTTTTTTCTTTCCTGGTAGCTACTCTTCTCCCTCAGTATCTATGTCTTTTCAGTTTGTTTAAAATTAAAGGGGTTATCAAGGCTTACTGCGTGTGACTGTGTCATCTAAGAAGAAAGGAAGAGAAAAAATAGAAAAGTTCCATCAAAGTAGGTACTTTGAGAAATGCTTCTGACAAGACCCAGACTGAAGCTGACAGCAGCTGGATTATGCAATCAATTTATGTAACTATGTAAAGAAATATTCAAGAGGAGGTGAAGGTGGTTTTGAATTTTTTTTTGATTCTGCAACATCTGTGGATAGGATTTCACTGCTAGGCACAGGCAAAGCTTTTATGTTGCAACACAAGAAACTGAAGATATGTCTTCAAAATATAAAAAAAAAATTCAAGAAAATTAATTTGATTTTTTTCTACTCAGTGGACATTAAAAAGTAAGAGCAATCAGTGAATATGCTAGCTGATACTTTCCATGGATAGCAGATGTGTGCTGCATGCACGCTTCAGGTCAAAATCAGTAAGGGGAAAATGCTTTCTCTCCAGGTTTTCTTTTGCTATTGCTTTTCCTCTGAAGTGATGAGAGCAAACCCATTCAAACAGTGTCCTGGCAGCAGTCTGACATTTTAAAAGATCAAAAAGTACCATGTTAGATATCTAGGGAGCCCCCAGACTGCAATAACACCAAAAAGGAAAGTAATAAAGTAAGGAGCAAGCATATGGCCTGCAGTTGCATTTCTTGCTATTGATTCTGAAACTGCTGAAGCGGAACTTCTTTATCAGCAGCTACATAATCAGCAAGTCAAAGCAATGTATCTCTGTCTGAAATGCAGTAAAACCACTGTGTCAATTTAATCAAAAGACATCAGTTAGAGAAACCTGGAAAATTACATGACATTACATGCTGATGGACGTAAGATCGTTGAGGTCTTAAACTCAAACTGCCAAGAAATGCCTGGAAACACACTGATCTTTGAAATATTTGATCCACATGTCATCTGTTGGAGCTTCCTAACATGTAGAGGAAACACTGCTATTGCTATACTCTTTCAAAACTAATGATTTGTACACTCAGAAGTGAACCAGTCCCACTGACTGCACACCAGCTGATGTTGCAATGTCTTTGTCTCCTATTTTTTGCTTCTGGTGTGATTACCATAACCAATGGCACTTCAGTATATTCACAAGAATAATTTGAGACAATTAATAAATCTATAAAGCCTTTCTACTCTAGACCTTGCTCACTCCCAAGTTGTACAAAAGACCGGATGCAGTTTGAAATGTACTCTTTACTTCTTCCAAGGAGGTTTGACTTCCAAGAAAAACGTTTTAACAGATTATAAAAGGACCAAATTAGCCCAAAGTAAGGTTAAGATTAGGGGAAACAAAAAAAATTGATTTAGCAGTATATTTAACTATGCCATTTGGATTTGCATTATTTTATGTGTAGAAGAAAGAGAAATTAGTTTTCAGGACAAGATGTTTTAATTTACTCATTTTTTCAAGCAAATTCATTCTAGGAGGGTTTTTTATCTGCTGGCTCCATTTAATCTGGGTTTCGCTCTATCATTTTAACAGGATTGTTTTAAATGACAGTAATTTCTTAGACATATTGAGTATAAGGCCATATCTGAAGAAATGCTTTTGTAACTTTTAGAACTAATCAAAATTCATACTTGAAAAATCAAATTTGCAAAAACAGGAGAAAAAATGTCTTTCATTCATCTTCATTAAAATCCTCATTTAATCTGTTCGAAAAACAACACAACATTCCAATTTAGTTTATTTTATGTATTTGAGGAAACTGCTGCATCTTCTGCATAGAAAATCATATATAGAATGATGTCATTAGTTGTTGTTAGACTTTATTGAACTTTACAGACTGCAATATAGTAAGTCATTAGATTGCTTTGTGACCGTAAAATCCACTTGTATATATAATCCTAGACTGGGTTTCCATAAAACTTACCGGGACTTTACAGAGGAATTCATTTGGTTCCTATAGACTACACCTGTAGTGGCAAGTAAAGCAGATTGGCAGGAGCGAAAATACGGTGT
Source organism: Struthidea cinerea (assembly GCA_013397865.1). Lineage (NCBI taxonomy): Eukaryota > Metazoa > Chordata > Aves > Passeriformes > Corcoracidae > Struthidea > Struthidea cinerea. The sequence continues at coordinate 70,135 of VZTI01004622.1, forward strand.
AATGTATTGTCCTGAGAAGTCTACACTAGATACCATTCTTATTTAATTTATTTAAGTATGTATTAATTTATTTATATCAGAAATAGCATTGGATTATTCTGCAGACTCAATATTCACTTGTGTCTGGGTATGCTCCTGGATATCTTTCATCTCAAACACACACAGAAGAAATTCAGCTCATGAGCACAGCATTAATTTCATTATAAGAGCAAAGTAAGTGGTAAGATAAAGAGATTTTTTCAAAACCATACCCCTATGACTAACCAAAACAGTAGACAGTTGTAGCTTCTCATCAATGGAGTTCCAACATAATGTGAAATTTGTCATTAGAGAATAATTGGGAAAATAAGAAGCTACTTTTTGACATAAAGGAAACAAAACCAGACAAAATGGTGGTGTCCATGCCGGTTTAAATCTCATTGCCCTTATTTAATACTTGTTTGTGCTTCTTCCACTCCCATAGTCCTTTAAAAATGGTTGTGGTGTGTTTTGTCTTTAGAGTTCATCCGAACTTTGATGTTTTGTTGAGATGTGCAGTCTGGAGTTAACAAAAACAGCCTTGTTGCTGTTCCCTTCAAACAACATCTAGAGTGTTTGCATCTGACCTTGGACACAGATTCCTAGCACTTCAGTAGTTCTTGCATATTCAGGTGTTCTCTTTAATGCTTATGCTTATGGGTTTTGTTTCTTTGTTTGCTTTTTTCTTCCTAGAAGTACTTGTCAGAATAAATAAGTTACCTTGTTGAACAATTAAGTCTTTCTTACTAGTAATTGGCGTCTCTGCATAATAGTCACGTGCATATATTTTCTTACTCATATGCATAGACACATATTTAGTGGCCATGTAGACACAACATAATTTGTGCCTAATATACATGCATATAATGATTCAGACTTTGTATATGGAAACGTGAAAACCTCTGTCACACTAAAGTTTAAGAACTATGAGGGAATCTATGTCTTCAGTGCCCTCTTGGTTTAACGTTGTTCGGTGTTATATTTGGAATGTTGTGATTGCCATGAAGCTGTACATGACGGTGTCTTTATGAGAAAAGTCCTGTCGATGTCTGAGACTATGAACTTAGGCAAAAGCTTCAGCTTTACTGTGTCCTTTCTTTCCAGCTACAAGAACATATACATCAACCTAAGTGCCTTGTTACATCTTTTCATAATCATGAGCTATGTGAGGCAAGGAAAGTTCTAGATCAGTATTGTGATATTATGAGGAGATCTTAATTTATAATGTATTCTAAGTATCAATAATAATAGGCCACAGCATTATTTATGCCCTTCTTAATTGCAAGCTTGGAGACCAATGACTCAGAGTCACAAAACTCTCAGAGATATAAGGGAGATCCAAGCTGTACAGTGCTTGCCCTTGAAAAATGTTCTGTATCTTCTGAGTCACAGCACTATTTGCAAAGAGTTTTGCACTGAATATACTGACATAATGATTGCAGCAGCAGATTATAAATAGCTGTATTTATACATAGCTCTAAACTAAAAGAGCAGCAGCTTGCTTGAGACATTTTTAGTAAGAATTTTCCCCCACTCTTTAATTTATTCCTTTCTCCATTATGCTTCAGAGCAACCTGGGCTGGAAGCTTTAAAACTTATGACTCCTCAACATGAAAACAGACAGTTCTTAATCACATTTTAGGTGTTGTGATTTTCAGAGAGGATAGGCAGCTGCACGCTTGTCCTGTTTCCTTAGCAACAGAGCAAGGGGAGCTCAGGAGACTCCACTGGAGGGAGCCTGAGATGCTCACGTGTTGCTCTCAGTATCTCTCTCCACCTGTCACAGCCTACAAGAGGACCAAAATCAAAACCAGCTTGCCGAGGAAAGGTTCTGTATATATGATTTAATACTACTCCATACCAAATGTGTGACAGCCGAATACTAAATTTGCTTGGTTAAGCATTCAGTGGTCAGGAGGGGGCAGAAAGAAAATGTGACAAACACGTATGCTAAGCTCTCAGCTATGCCAGTTAAATTCCCTTATAAATTTTACAGTGTTTCTTTAAAATACATTCTCACAGTGAAGATAAAATCTCCCTAGTTTCGAGGACAAAAAATACTGATTGTTTCCATTTTCCATATGGCCCAATTTGAGGAGCCATAGTAAATTCAGTTTTCCTTTGAAAATGCAAATACCTTGTCTAATCTTCATGGTACCTAATAGAAAGGGTATCTTAAATGTAATATATTAATTTAAACAGAAGTGCTAAATAAATAAACAAATATCCCAAGCACACTCCTTCCCCAGGGTTTTAAAACACTTTACATTAGATTAATCTCATTTGGGTACACAGCTGTGGCATTATAAAGGGACATAATCCTACTCTCCATCTACAATAAGAAGAAAATATAATTCTGATTTTTGACTCCATCTCCTCCACCCCTGGAGCAGTGTAACCTCCATAGCAGCAGTGGCCTGGGGGAGTCTGAGGCAAGGTCTTTCTCTCTAAAATGTTAGTTGGACTGACTAAGGTTTTGGTTCCACATACATGGTATTGTTTGCCTTTTGGACGTAGGATTTTGAGCAGGTCAGTAAGCTGAGACATCCTGTCAGTAGAGCCTTTAGTTTTCTTCCCTTAGAGGGAATCCTAACACAACTAATTTTTAAATTGAGGTTTCACTACTCCTTCCCTGACACATCTTATGATTTTTTTAACATGGACGTGCCAAAGCTATTTTGTTCGTTCCAGGTGCAGCCTCAAATTAAACACCCACTGGCCACCACCCCACCCCTCAATAAAAAAATCACAAAATGCAGCATTGTTGGATAATAGAGAGCAAAAAATCTGTCATCTGTCTCCTACCCCCATCCCTTTAAAATGCTAAGAAAAGTGGAGAATTGTAGCCTGTTTAAATCCTTCTTTTTCTACCCAACAGGTTCTAGAGGTCCTATGTGCCGTCCCAACTATTCCTTCTCCATGGTCATTAATGTTCTCAACCATAGAAACAGGCAGAGCCTTAGCTTGGATCAAATGTGTGTGTGTGACACATTAGTGAGTGTGTGAAAGAACAAGCTTGGAGATAAAACATCCCATCCCACAGAGGAAAGTACCAGGAAGAGAGGGTCTCAGGAGAAAAAGAGCAGGGAGAAGGTGTCGCTGTGAGCGGCACTGACGGCAAGGAATGTCACGAGTAAGTTCAGAAGGGAAAGCAGTTCTGACTCTTTATTAATTAATTAATTCATCTTTTTATAACAGGGTTCGCAAAGAGTGTCTTGAATGGCACAAGACAATTGGGTGCTCGGCCATCCACCCCCTGAGGGGATTGGTCAAGCTCTAAGACACTTATTCCAAAATATCAGAAAGCTAGAACCATAACAATCTTGCATAACAAATCCAGGTGCAGGATAAGGAGTTAGTTTACAAAACCAATAGCAGTGTTTTTCATAGCTTCTGTGAGAACTGCAAAGTTCTCACAGAACGCTGCGGAAAGCTGAAAGATTTCTCCACCAAAACTTTTCAGCATCCGCAAGAAGGTCTCATATATTGCTTACTAATCTCGCAGACTGTGACTACATGTTCTCCAAAAAGACAGTCCAATTCATTTTAGGATAACAGAGCCTTGAACTGCTGTCAAAGCACAAATGAAGTCATCTTCCCAACATGACCAGCATGGTCATACAGTGCAGTCTTCCACCTCATGACTTACCAAGCTAGAGTACCAAAACGGAATGCTCATGCTTGCAAATGAATACTTCCGTCCATATTTTAAAGGGAATAATTTAGGGTTTTTTAATATAGTTGAAGTGACTGGTACTGGCCTGAAATATTTTATAGATGGCCTATAGATGCAATATATATACTTTTTTTGGTTTTTTTTTAATAAAAGCAAAATATTCATGGTGATAACAAAAAAAGAAGTGCTTTGAGTTTCAGAAGAATTTCAGTTCACTGTCATTTTAATAATCCAAAATTGGATGTTGTTTTCACTTCTTCCCATCTCTAGGTCTGTTGTACTGGTTTTTGAAACTTGACGAAACACAAAGTAAATTTTCGTTCTTCTTACTCTTCAATTCTGTTGACATGAGAGTCAATAGATTTTGAGTAAGTTTATGTTTCAGCAGCTTCTTTTCTGTCTTCTAGTATTTGTGTTAAATTCCAACAGAATTTTTGGTAGTTTCAGGTTTTCAATTCCTTCATTTATAACTGAAAAAATGACTGTTAATTTACTATACAGAAAAATGAAAGCTTCAAAGCTGCAGTTTTGGGAGATTAATTAAAATGAATGAGTAGAAGGAACACAAAGCAGAGTTATGTTTGCTTGCTTGTCAGTGCTAAGACAATAAAGGAGGCACAGGGATGCTACAAAAAAATCTGGATTTTATGAGTGTTTTGAAATAAGTTCAGGACACTATGTCATTTAAAGATTAAGATATTATTAAGGGATTGAAATCATATGACTTAAATGCAAACATGCCAATATTTGCAAAAAATCTATGCAAGTCTGGTCAATCTGTGGACTCATTTGTGTCCCAGCTGCAGAATATAATTTTCAAAGGTGCTCTTCTGTCAAAAGAACCCACCCCATGCTCTGTGTTCTTATTCTAATTTTCTAATTCTCTACTATTCTTAGGCTTTTAAACTAGTTTAGCTGTTTTACACTTTCATCATGTTGTGTTCCATATGTTTCTTTATTTCATGTATTAGGACATATAATGCCCTTATGATGTCTTGAAAATCTCTACCTTTACCACAACTGCTGTTACTGAATTGCTGTCTAAAATGAAAGAAATTTTGCCTTCTCTATAAGTGAACAGTTTATTTGGGTTTTTCTTTTTTTTTCTTTATATCAGAGGTTAATTAAAATATAAATCATTCTGCAGTATGTTTGATAGATAAAATAACTATAGCTAGGTAGCATTAATACAGACCTGAAGAAAGCCTTTTTTTGAAGGAATTACCCTTCTGTAGAATGTTTTAAACATAAAGGCTCGAAAGAAGAGAATGTTTTCATTACTATCACCTTATAATAGTTGGATATGTTAGTTATAAGGTAACTTAATTAGTATTAACAATAAGAAGAGGTAGAAATTCAGAGGGATTTCCTTCTGCAGATTGGTTGTTTACCCAGAAGCGGGAGGAATGAATAAAAGAATAAATGCTTTACATAAAATTTTATTACTAATTTTTAGTGCTTTGATTAAATCAAGTAAGCAGGTTTAACGTAAACACATTAATTCTGTAGTTTTAGTTGAATATTAATCACTTCTTGTCTTAATCTACTGCCTAATTAGGATATGAAGTCTTAAAGAGCTGGCACATACCCCCATGAAGGTGTTTGCATTTAAGTCACATGTAAAACGACTCCTCTGTTCCATTACTTCCACGTGAGACCAATGTGGATTTAATTAATTCACGTTCATAAAGCATTTTCATATCCTTGGATGAATTGCACAACAGAAACATCAGGCGGTAGTGTTAAATAGCAGAATTTGACCAAAAATAAGTAACCCATTATATTTTATTTAAAAATAGTTGAGATTTTATTATTTATATAAGTTATTTACTATGAATGGGATGTGAAAATTTTATAATAACAACTTTTGAAGTTTGTATGTTGATTCCTTAGTAGAGGAATGACTTAGATTGGAGGGGGCCTAAAAGATCCTGTAGTTTCAATGCCAGCACCATGAGCAGGGATGACGCCCATTAGACCGGGTTCAAAGCCTCATCCAAACTGGCCTTAAGTCGTTCCAGAGATGGGTAATCCACAACTTGTCTGGGCAACCTGTTCCTGTGCCTCACTGCCCTCTGAGTAAAGAATTTCTTCGTAACACCTAACCTAAATTTCTTTCTGTTTAAAAAGTTTCCTCCTTGTCCTATAACTATGTGTCAGTGTAACAAGTCACTCTCTCTCTCTTTTTTTATAAGCCCCCTACAAGTACTGAAAGGCCAAAAAAAGGTCTCTCTGTAGCCTTCTCTTCTCCTCGCCTAACAAATCCAGCTCTCAAAATGTTTTTGCAAGAGAGGTGTTCCAGCCCTTTGATTATCTTTTGGCCTTCCTCTAGGCTAGCTCTAACTGGTCCACATCTTTGTGTTGTGGACTCCAGACCTAGATGCAGTACTTCACGTGATAAATAGAATGTACTTTAAAACGAAATTTATTTGTTACAGTTTCTGCAAAGATGTTAAGGTTTTAGAGTACCAAATTTTACTGCACCAAACAGTCGGATACTGGATTAGTACTCTGAAGTAATTTATTGCTATAAACCTTCATGACACTGAGACTCATTGACTCCCACTGACATTGGTGAGAAATGAAACTGCTCAGGTCTATACAAAATTTTGATCCAATTTCAAGTATCTACTGACAAAAAAGCATTGAGAGCCTGTCGTTTACATGGGGCTTGCTAAATGAAAAGTGTGATGATTTCTTAGGTAATCTAATTTGCTTGTGTATGTTGTATCTTGATGATCATTTTGTGTCCCCATGAATCTTTTTCAGACTTTCCATTTTCTCAGGTGGGTTTCATTTCCTATTTTGCTGTGCAAATACCATGACTCTGGCTCATTATAATGCCTCATAAGCAGCTTTCCTGAGCTTACTTTGTACAGTTTATTTATGACCATCTCCCTGGTGATGTTCATACTTCTGGATGATGTTTTCTTCAACACCTGAATTGTCTTCTTGACTCCATGTCTACAAGATGACGCACCATCTGTTTGATAATTTATGTCACCATTGTAATTTTAATGTCAGGGACTATCTGATGGCTGGATGAGCAATACCAAAATTCTTTCTACTTGCTTGGAAAATACTATAGTTCTGCTAAGATTTTCCCACCTTATAAATGAGATGTCATTGTCAGATCAGAACACTTCCCAGCTGTAGAAATATTTTCTGTGCTACCTCATATACTGACTTTTCTGCATTTTCTTATGATTTTCTAATGTCTAAGAAGAAATCCTGCTGTATAATACTTAATAAGCATGATGTAGGACATTCATGCTTTTGCATAACTGACACAATTTTCTATTTTAAATGTTCTTTGATATGTTAAGCCAACTGATTCAGCGAAATAGCTTTAACAGATACTCCATCTCTGAGTTGTCTTGAACAGACTTAATTTTACTATAACGTATTTCTACTAAGAGTAGTCTTATTAATATTAAGAAGGAGTGGGTGTTTGCAGGAATGTGGAAAAACTCTCCCGCAATGCTTAGAGAGTAGGAGAAGAAAATATCTTCAGCCTACAGCTGTTTCAGATTAAATGTTGGACTTTTCCTGCATTCCAAAACAAAACCATTTTGAAGGGTGTTTTTTGACAAATGATCCTACAGATTTCCCACCCACAGATGCTTAAACGCACAGAGGCAGCTACTGTGCAGCTTGGAAAAATACTATTGAATAAAGTCAAAACTAAAAGCTTTACCTGGATTTGAATGTGAAATGCCTCCATTTGATAAAGAGATCAAGATGGTACTTGATGTATTTAAAATCTGTACAGTGGTCATGCATCGTGCCTTCTCTGACCCATGCTCTCTGAAATCTTACATTTGAACAAGTCTATGTGCATGAATAAATCCTCGTTCTGAGGATTTTGGTATTATGTTGTCTTGGCTATCTCTGCATTGGAAAATGCCCTGTCTTTTAAAATTTCTTCTTCTATTTGCATTCCCAGGTTGGCTTAGAAAAAGTACAAGATGTTGCTAATGAAAAAAATTGTGTAATTGATGTTGGAAACTAAAATTATTCTATCACAGAAATACACAGAGAAAAAGCTAGAGACAAGAAACCATACAGCTTCTTATGCCATGAGATTTTATCATGTGATTTAATGATTGGTAATGCTGTGGCAGCACATGTATTGCTGAAGAGTTATGAGTTAGAGTTCATGTCATTGTGTTCTAATTTAGTTATTTATATGAAAATAATTCTTTACTAAATTGAAACAGCCACATGCAATAAGAAAAATAAATGCTGTAAAAGAAATCATTGGTTGCAAATACTTCATGTTGGGAAATACTTCTCCGTGTGCATTCAGATTCAGTGTGTTTGTAGGTTGTGTCCTGTACTCAACATAACACTTTTATCATATCAAAAATTCTCTTGACTGTGTGTCAGACATAGAAAATAGTTTCCAAAGTAATTTCCTCTAGATGTAACCACTGCTTTCAACAGAAGTATAAGTACTTACAGAACACCTGAAAGTCTTTTAATACCTGATAGGAACAAATCACACCAGAAAGTATCTGAAAAATATTATCACAGGTTTTCTATTTTCACTGCCTATTGAAGCTCAATTTCTAAACTGCATTCTTCACTTCTATAGATAGCTTTTGAGGGTCACATTTACAATGAATTGCAGCTTAGTGTGTAAATATGCCACAGAAATAAAGGCTGGGATCACACAGTATTTCCGTTTGTGCTCTCTTCTTTCAACTACAGTTCAGCTCGAGTAGACATATCTTTGTCAAGGCAAAATCTCAACATTTGTGTGCTGCATGCAACACCAATGACAGCATGACAACACCCTCCAGTCTTGAACTAATGAGCTAAAAAATCTAAACTATCCTGCACTATCCTAATCTATTGCACTTGCTTCACTATTATCAAATAATTACAATGTCTTATTTCCCTTTTCCATTTTCATGAGGGAACTTGTATAGAAACTTGCTTTGTTAGGAATATGAGAATTTATTTTTCATTTATCAAATCAACATAAACCTTCTCAAACTGCTGAACAAACTGCTTGTGTTGTATTTAGTATACCGAAGGTGTGTTGCATCAGGCATGATGTAATGCATTTATTGGAGATTAAGTAATTTCTAAATTTCTCCATCTAATGTCTGTATTACAGGTTATATCTGAGTGGTTTTGTTAACTTTTAATGATTTGATTAACCAAAAATAATCTATCCATCTAATCTAGACAGTATACTGAAAATCAGCCTGATTACAGATAGATAACCAGCATACATATGCGAGGGCTGTGTATCCTGCACAATTTCCCCCCACCACCCTCCCAGCTGTAATCTCACAGTGGTACCATGTCTCATTATCTTCAATCACATCTGTTGACACTTACATTCCAAAAATAAAAAATACTTCAACAGTGGAGGCAAAGAAGGTTTAGATTATGGATATTACAGCAGGTGCTGGGAAGCCCACTGAGAGAAAACAGTGTCAAACCTCTACAACATGAACACACAGCTTGCTGTTGCTTTGAGTAAAGGCAATTTTATGGCAAAGCAAGGGCACAGGGGAACACATTCAAGAACAGATAAGTCGAAGGGAAACAGAACACAAAATAACAAAGGCAACCCAAAAAGTAGGAAAATGGCCAAATGTGCATTTTTACCATCTGGCCAAGAGCAAGGTGCCTGATGCCTTTCTTTACACATGGGATATTGGCAAAATGAAAAATGCACATAGTGTTTAATGCAGTAAGTAGAAAATACAGTTCCATTGTTCAGGGCTTTAACATCACAGTAGAAAAGAAATGATAAGTGATTCTTATTGCTACCTGCAATCAGTCAGATAGAGGCTGACTGACTTACTAAAAAAAAAATCTAAGCTTCTTGAAATGCACAAATATGTTGGTGTTATTAGTGTGTTTCTTATAGACAGCAGGCTGATGAAAAGTACATTGCAAATATAGAAGACCCTCACAACTTCTAGTGTAAAATAGCTTAAATTATGTTTGAAACAACTGTGACCAGGGGATAAATACTGTGCACATCTACAGAAAGCTCAAAAAGGAAAATCCGGAAAAGAACAGTCAGCTTCACTCCAGAGGCTTGAGGAGGTCCTCACAGAAGCTATTACCAGGCACATGAAGGTCTGGAAAAAGGCAGTAAGCATTTACCAAGCGGAAACTGTGCTTGACCTACTTGATTGCTTTGTATAATGGAATAACTTGGTAAGGAAATGAGGGAAGAATGAGGGACTTTTGACAAGGTATGCCAAGGACATCTTTCTTAGATGGATCAGATGGATGGACTGTAACCTGTATGAAAAACTAGTTAAGTGGACTAGTTCAAAGGATGTTGGTTAATGGCAATTATCAAGAGTGAGTCCTTCCAGACAGGCTATTGTATGGGGAATTATAAGACAAAATTAGGTTGTGAGCTGTAAAACCTGCCTGCAGAGGCACATGGCAGAAAAAAGGAGCACATGGAGGAACACAGAGAGGCTTGTCTCCACTGGACCCTGGGGGGAGGAGGTGTCACAGGGCAGACCCCTACGGAGAGGAGCCTGCCGGGAGCTGACGGACGGTGAACAGCGAGTGATCACCCCATAGAAGGACATTTGGAAAGTGTGTTGCTGATGTGGCAAGGATACGTCACGCCATCTAAGGAAATACTGCGCCTTAGAAAAGTGTATAAAACCAACTCACAACTTTGAATAAACGATTCAGATTCCCTGCCGGTCTGGGTCCGTCATTCAATCACCGACACTATTGGGTGCAATACCATTCAATATCTCTATAAATTACCTTCCTGATAGCAGTGAATGAACTCTCATCTCATTCAAAAGTAAAAGCAACCTGAGGGGAGAGCTAGATAGGGGGGTAGGAAAAAGTGGAAGACTGGGCCAAGAGAAACCATGTAAGGTTCAATAAAAGGAAATCTAGAAGTCTTGCATCTGAGTCGGATAATCCCTAGTAGCTCATGAGAGATCTAATCATAATTTTCCAGGACCAATGCTCTTCTTAATGTCCACAGTGACAGGACAAGAAGCAATAGACCAGAAGCTGCTTGAGGGGAAATGCCTTAATTGACAGAACCTATATATATTAAAACAAACAAAAAACCAAACCACTAAAACAAAACTAGAGGATAATTAAATGTTGTGATAAAACACATAGAAGTTTACTTCTCCACCACTGGAGAAGTGGTGGAATCTCCCTCACTGGAGAGATTTAATAATTTGCTGGATGGAGTAATGAATAACCTCACCAAAGTTCCTGNTAAAACAAAACTAGAGGATAATTAAATGTTGTGATAAAATGCCTGGAGAAGTGGTGGAATCTCCCTCACTGGAGAGATTTAATAATTTGCTGGATGGAGTAATGAATAACCTCACCAAAGTTCCTGTTTTGAACAGAAGGCTAGTTTACTTGGTCTGCAGAGGTCCCTTTCAAAACTGACTTGTGTGAAATTCTGTGATTCTGTGTTTCTGGTGAGGCAACAACTTAAATGACAGGTACTGAGATAAGCCATCCAATTCTTCCTTCTCACATCTCTAAATCTGACATCAAGAGCCCCCCACAAACATTCTGTATCACGCACTATCAATCTAACAGTAAGATGTTTCCTTTTCCTCCTCATTCTATAAAACATCAACTACTGAAATTGTGAAATTTTAAGTCAAAGTTCTTTTTTAACCTACAAAGACTCAAGTCCTTCCTCTTGGCAGACTTTTATCAAACATTTATTGCATTCCATGCTGTAGATGTCTCTCATTGTGATTATCATTATGCATCACCAGCAGGGAAGAAAACTAGGGAATTTGGTGCTGAACTTTTTTGATTTTTAACTAAAGATTTCTTTACTTAAATTTTAGCAGCATCTTCAAATTATTGTCTCAAGAAGCTTGAATCTTCTCTAGGCCAGTTTCTAGCTAAAGATGTTTTGCTAGCTCACTGAGCAGTATATCGTGCTCAGTCTTTATTAAAATATTTATTACTTATTTTATACTAAATCAGTTCTTACTGTCTTATGTATGCAATATTAACTACTGATTTTTTTTTAGGTCAGAGTTTTGTTTGGTTTTTTGTTGTTGTTGTTTGGTTAGTTGTGGGTTTTTTTGTTTTGTTTTTTTTTTTTTTTCTTTTTTGACAGGGGTTGGGGGAATTAATTTTTATGTTATTTTTCAGAGAGGGTTCACATTTCAAAGTACATATTTCAGAATTCAGTCAAACTGATTTTATATAATATTTGTGGGCAGCAATATGTTTCATCTTTATTTACAACCTCAGTTTCATAGCAACTAATATAACTCAAAGGAGAAATACTGTAAGAATACTAAAACAGATTAAAAGGAAGAGGAAAACTAAAGATATAAATGAAATAAACAGTACTATGAGATACTCTAAAGGCTTTATCATCACTTCTGGATATGTCAATGTTACTATGGGAACTTCAGCTTTTGCATTTGACATGATTCAACTGTATCAAGTGCTGACTGAAAAATGAAAAGATCAACAGCAAAAAAACAAATTTGGATTCTTTTTTCTTTAAAAAGTAAAAATTCCTTTTCATTTTATGTCATCCAGCAGATTCAAAAAAGAATGTGGAGAAACTAGAGAAAGAATTAGAAATTCTGTCTCTCATGTCACATAGGATTCATTGTCAAAGAAAACAAATCACAGAGTTTATGTAAACTTAATTTCAATAGTTAAAAGGTTTTAAATTATCCAGTGGGTGTATTTTTAACAAGGATCCATTAACCACATAAAATAAAGTACAAAGAATGTGCACCTAAAGTTGAAAATCTTTGTCTTTTTTGGAAGTAGATTTCATTGAAGCAAGGTCAAAATTTTACCTTTCAGCAGTAGCCCAAATCAGAATATTATGTTCCCTAACCCAGCTTCTGGATACTTTATCTATGTGAAGGCACAGCTGTATTTGCAGCACTATATATTATATCTGAGAAATTTTTAAGATGGGATCTAAGATGTGTACCATCCAAGCTGCAGTTACTGTGCCTCACAGTCACAGCTCTTTCCACTGTTATTCCCCTCATGGGTAGTCCTTTCTGTCATCAGTGTGGTGACAGGAACCAAATATGCCTACCATGGATAGACTTTTCACTGATTCTGATAAGATTTGTCAGACTGTGCGTAGTAGCTGCTAGGTGAAAAAGCTATTTCCTCAACAGTAGATGACTACTCCATCTGCACATCATTGCCGCTGCAGAAAGCTGGTGTCCTGATCAGGGTAAAATGAGTTACTATATTGCTTGAACAGCTTTTTTTAAGGAAAGATAAGGTGGAATTCAGAGGTTCATCAGAAAGTCAACGCTGTGTTGATATCTAAATGAGATTAAGGAGGTTTTATTCAAGAAATAGTCGATTTGCCTGTGTAAAAGTAGATACAAAACAGACCTGCTTCTTTCAACTTTGACTGAGTTCTGATTTATGTACCAAGCCTAACATTTCACTGCCCACAGATTTACTAAAGTACCTACTATTCCTCATCACATCCTTTTATTAGGAAAATGAACAGTGGAAGCACAGAAATGTATATGTGAAGACAGAGCATCAGAATCTCCATACTATTATGATGAAATTGATGCAATGCTGACATACAGGTGAATCTTCCTTTTAATTTAGTTGAAAAGCTTGATCTAATGTTTATTTCCTGTATGTTGTGATAGACTGCAAAAATGATTAAGAAACTCAATTGAGCCAAACTGACAAACACCTCATCAAAGTAATGACTTATTTTCCTTAGCACTGTCCCAAATATTCCCCAGCTATGTTTAGATCTAAAATGTACAAGGGAGTCTGAATCTGTCCACAACACCATCAAGCAATTAAATTATACTTTAATACTTATAGAGTTGTTTCTTATTAATTCTGATGCAACTCCCTTGAAAAATGCTATTTTTGAGTCTTATTTCTCTAAAGCTACTGCCAGTGCCATCGGCTGTGGCCAGATCAGAGGATGAAATACACTAATGTCAGTCTCCCTTTTGTCATTTCTCAAGAGACCAAGACTCTCTTCTCACTCAGATTTCACAGCCCATATCCTTCTAGATTTTATCTAGTATCTGACCCTTCCATGTCAGTAACATAGCTTTCCACATCACTGGACTGACATACACTCTGTAATGAACTGACTTTGGTTATGAGCTTGGTTAAACAATAGAAACCACACAAACCTTTAGTAAGCAATTGCTGCTGGAGAGTTACATAGAGTATTTTCTACCAGAAACAGAGAGACAATTTTCTGACTGATTGGAAAAGCTCTGAGAGAAAAATCCGAAGGCCTGTCACATCTGCACATATTCTTCCTTAATTGTTCATGTACAGTTTAACATCTACATGTATCTTCCAGTGCCTCAGTGAGCAGAGCTAGAGTAAATTGGTTAACTCAGTTCCTTTTTAAGTAGAATAGCACACTTGAGATTTTTGCAAAAGGAAATAGTGCCGTTTATGTAAGACTTCTTATCTTAGCAAACTAAATGTATCCTCCAAATTCTTTCATACAATAAAATTGCTGCCTATGTGATTGTCCTTTTGTGCAAAATTGAATTTCACATTTGCTACTGTAGGAATCTTGCTGATAAGGTAGTAGCTGTGCTTAAAACCTTTCTGTTCTGTGTTTATATTATAAAACTGCCTTTTCATGGTATTTATACAAATTTAGAATTCCAAACTCAAATCAGTAGAAAAGCATCTTTTCCTGTCAAAAAGTCTGGACTAGGGCATGTTTCACAGACTACAATGCCTTATCACTCTCTGAACTCACAGAAAATGCTAAGGAGTTTCTCATGTATAGGCAATTGTGAAGTAGAAATTGAATGTTTCCTCAAGGAGTGTCTAGGAAAAGACACCTGTAGCTAAAGCATAGCTTTTGAAAAGGTTGTTTACAGAAAAATGGAGGATGTCTTTTGTTGCAGATGTCCTCTAAAAATGAATAATATAATTTACAGGATTGAAACTACAGGATTCCATTAAATTTTCTAATTAATTACAAACCCAAAATAACATTTGATATTGTTTTTTTCCCCTTGAGGTTTATTCAGTATTGCATCTTCTTTCATTTTTTTTCTTTAAAGAAATTTAAATTATGCTTCTGTTTTTCTTTCTCAAGTTTAGTTCAGACAATTTATAAATTCTGTACAGCACAAAAATGTTGAACTATCACTATACAGCATCTGCTGGTACTAATCCCCATTTGGGACTTTACAATTATCGAATATTTGCTACAGTGTCACTGGCATATCCCTTATGGTGGGTTTTGAAAGGATATGGCAAGGTGTGATTGCATAAAGACACGGATTTTATACAGGCATTACATCACCTGGACACTACTCTGCATTTAAAGAATCTCCACAGACTCAATTAAATCTACTTTATGAGATGCAAAGGGATAATCTAAGGAAGAATATATGATACATAGTCAGCTGAGTATTGGTATGTCTTGACTTCAGAAGCAATCCTATCAAACTCAGCAGATTTGCCATGTCTGTCCATGTATAGGGCTGGTGCTCTTAAGAAGCTACTAGGAAAGTATTCCTTATGTTTTGTCACAGTCAAAAAGAATAATCTTCTTGTCCAGGATACTTGAGATAAGTAATAACAAGAGATCCCGCCGTTTGAATAAAATGTTGACACTCTAATTATAGATAATCATAAAGCAACTAGCCAGACAGCTATCTATGGAAGGAACTTTCACTAGCTCTAGTATTAGTCCCAGTGCAAGAACCTGCTTTAATTCACACAAATCCACAGCACTGTGGGCATTCTTAGCAAGGAGGATTGAAGTAGATTTCCTTGTTTTCACAGACCATACTTAGACTATGTATTTGAAGTTCTTCAATGAAGGGAGCGAATAAGGTTAGTAGAAAAAGAGAAAATGACAGCCTTTTCTGGTGAATCATCCAGTTGCAGAGGCTAATGCAGGTGTTCTAAATTTCTCTCTGGAAAAGGTTGGTTTTCTCTGTTGAGTAGGTGAGAAAGCAAGGAGTGCCCTCTAGAAGGCACCCTGTGCCACTGCTACTGAGTAGAGTTAGGCATGGTGACTGTGGACCAAACATTCATTTAAAAAATCACACTCTTCCTCACAAGATAAAGACAATTTTAATACGAAACATAACCATCAATTTCATTAAAGTATTTGGGTTGGAATAGGACTCAGTAAATCTTGGTCATACATACCAAAATTTTATTGCATTCTGACAAACCAAAGCAATTTCAGTATAAATATATCAAAAGGCAGGGGGCGGGGAGAGGCAGTAGTGATCTTCTTCAGAGCATAAGGAAGGCTAGGGATAAAAATATGTGAGAAACCAAGACAGTAGGCAATATAGACAGAAACACACTGAAAGAATTGACCCTGGTACTAAAATATTAAAAAAACAAACAAACCTAAAATTAAAAAAAAAAAAAATGTTGTATAATAAAATATTTGTGTATTTTGAAGTAAAGAAAATCAATTACAGGGATGTGTTGCTAGGCCATGTAGGTTTGGTCCTGATACTTCATTCACGTAATGTGCATGACTGAAAATAAATGATGCAAAGAAGGTTTACCCTGCTATTACAAAAAGGAAGTATCTTTTGATGCTGTTTTTGTTGAAGATTTTAGTCAAAAAATTTCTGTAGGAATAATGTATATGTAAGTAATCTAATAATTTTAGTGTTTATGATAGAAAGCTGTCATACAAGCAGCATTTTCAGTGTACACTTTCTTTGAAACTTAGTTATCATGATGTAAAAAATATTCAGTATTCAAAAAATAGAACATGCATAAATCTCGGGTTCTGTATTTGGGTCAATTATTTTATGTTTATTGGCTTAGAAAATCCCAAATTGACTGCAGATTCATTTTTCACTTTTCTCTTTTTGAAAGGAACTCTGATGTTGTGCTGTAGCTGGGAAGCGGAGATACAGTCTGAAGCAATGGTGCCAATATTCAGAAGGCAGTTAATAGTTCATGTCACTGGCTTTTGCAATAATCATATTATTTGATGATCTAATGGATCAATTTCAAGTATAAAATACCAAGGACCAATAATCAAATTTTCTAGTTTTAGAACTACTGTCTTTTGATTTAAAAAAAAAAATAATAAAATTATGACCTATGTAATAAATAGTTTAGCCCTTGCCAAAAGTTTTCCTCCTTACATTTGATCAAGGAAAAAATATAAAAGACAAACAATTTAGAATTAGCGACAAATGATGTCAATAAGTTGTAGATCATCATTCAAGTCATTCTCTCCATATGCCTCTTAATTTTACTGGCATTAGAATGGTGAAGGTGAAGGCATGGAAGGAATGATGGACAATGGTGAAGTAGTGAAGGAATGGGAGTTCTACTTGCCAACATCTATGATGATATATGGCTTTAAGAACTGTAGGGTACTGTTCAGAGTTACTGAATAATGTCATCCCTTCTAGACATTTTACAAATATCATAAAATAGAAACATACTTTTGATGACTTTCTGTAAATCCACAGACAATGTAGAAATCCTGGACAAATAAGGACCAGAGGTAGGATTAATCTGACCAGACATCTTAAATCTATATCTATGTGTGCCATAGATGTTCTCTTTGCTGCCAGTGGAAAGGTCATGTCTCGGCATATTTTCTCAGCGAAAAAAGAAACTTTTTCCAATAAAAAGCTGCAAAATTGAAAACAAAATATATTTGTTTTTCTGCATTGGCTACAGAGGAAGTCAAAAGTGGTTATCTTAGATATGAAATCACTGTAGATGTCTGAAGAGGGATGGAATCTAAGTACCTTCAACACGTATGAATCCATTTCTGATTTTGTATTACTTTGACTATGTGCATGCACATCTTAATTTTGTTATGGCACAATTGCTGACAAAATTTCTTACTTCAAACTGCCTACCTGGTTTACATTAAAAATTAAAAACTAGTATTCTCTCGAATTTTTGGGAGTTTATAAGAAAAGTGAAAATTTTAAAGAGATCTTTGTCCTTCGGTTGTGTTGATCTATGGAATTAAATATGATAATGACTCTCATTGCTTTGACTTCAGAACTTAGGAGTTGCTGTAGGCACTTGCATTTCTGTAATATAAAGTTATCTTGACTGAGGAGATGGACAGAAAAAAGCATAAAAATAGAAGGGAGTGGTGCACAAGTTTTTTTCTTATTTAGTCAGGCATGACTTAAAGTCTTTTAAACTTTCTTTTGCTACAAAACAATAAAAACCCCCTAGTATATGCAACTAATATAAATATATATTAAAAAGAAACTAATGGTGGCTTGCTTCTAGAAATAAAGATGAGAGTAGACCTTGCAGTCACTGTACACACTTAACACAGTTTTTCTTCTGGAATTTTTTTTAAAGAAAATAAATCATTAACCACATTAGTATTCAGTACTGCTCTGTCAGAGGGCAGATGTTTTTCTGCATGCTTCATTGCATTGTGAACAATGTGACCCATGCAATTGCCTTTCATGACGTGGAAATGCTTGCTATGTAGAAATATAAACACATAGCATTTCCCAAAATTTTACAGTAACATTCTGCTTCATAAGTGGTAACATTTTTAACTTACTTTTCCTCCGTTCTGTCACTGTTCCATTTTCTACACACACTACATTTCACTAAATGCAGCCTAGGAACCTATGTCTAGGTCTTAAAATTATTCCTACATCTTTGCTTACTCAAAAGTGAAAAAGTTTTGATTTGTGTTATATTTAACCTTCATTAGATCAGGTTAATATTTATATTTCTTCTTAGTAAGCATAGAGAACCACTATAACCTCACTGTAAAGCAGAGTTATGAAATATGTCAGAAGAATGCTTATAGCCTAGAAGTATCTTTTTCCCCCCTCTGACTAGAAAGGATATATATATGAAGTAGATACGTAGATGAATATAAATGTGGATGTGCAATGTCCTGGTTTTAAGTCTTTCCCTATTACTTGGCAAGAGGAAGAAGCAAGCAAGGAGGAAAAAAAGAGAAAATATTAAATACATAATGGGATATACAGAAAGCCTGCTGCCCTTCTCAGTCATCTGAGATGAAGAATGAGCCCAAAACCATGAACAAGATCAGTGTTAAATTATGCTCTGAGAACACACAAAAGACAGAAGTAAGGTTTATTTCCTCACAGGTAAGATTTACCTTTACAACAAAATCTTCAGCCTATAATACTCAATCAAAATGTAAACTCCCTTGCAAAGCAAGAGCTAGGTACTAATCTGCTAAAGCAACGCAGCATGAACTGTACTTCAAGTACAACAGTGCCACTTATTTTCCTGCAGAATATCAAAAACACTCACAAAGCCATCTCTGCAGGGAACTGCTATTTCATTTTTCTGCAAGCTGACAACGTGTATCCAGACAAGATACTCTCTTATAAGTAATGTGGGAATTTGATGAATACGTGAATACAAAAGGAGTAACAGGCTGATTTCCACACGCTCAGCTAAGTTATGAAAATACCTACTACATGAACAATACGTACTATGTGAACAATATTTGACTTATACAGGAGACTTTGTGTATTTCTGGATTGGAATGGAGTACAGATAAGGATTTTATAAGGCTGATCAGTACATTTCTAGAGTACAAAGGCTCTTGAATTTTTGTACGATATCTCCCTCTGGTAAAAATGCAAGTACTGAAGATTGTAATTAGGACAAGGACCTACAAGATGAGACAGAATGCTGAGCAAAGCATTGGATTGCCGTTCCAGAGAAAAAATGAAGGCAAAATATGCACCCAGATCTCAGACCCAGGAAGTGATTTTTTTTTCATAACATGGATGATAATAAGAAAATAGGCATATTTCAAGAATTATCAACTTTCTGTATTCACTCTGACAAAACTAGGATTTACTAGCTGCTGCCCCTGGTAGGAAATGTGGTCTTTACTAATAATCGGTTTTCAATTTCTATAGTACTCAGTTCAATTATGCAATGCCTGTTACAAAGGAACATATATAAAGATGGATTTAAACAGTTTTTTGTGTATATTTTTCATTTTCAGTGCTAAACAAATTGATGTGATACATTTTCAAAGGACATTTTGATATTTTAGGTACTAAAGCCTCCTTACATTTAACATAAAACGCCTATACAAGTGTTAGGGTTAAAATAAACAAACAAACCAACAACAAAAGTTTTAAATGCTGAACCTGAATCCACCTGGATAGAATTTTTAATTGATACAGTGAAAAAAGCAAATCAAATCAATGATGTGAAAAGCCAGTTTCAAAGTCCTAGACATCTCATGTTGAAATGTTCTAAAAATAGAATTGGAAAAGGATGGTGCAGATACCCAAGACTGGACAGGAAATCAGGGCAGATGCTTTTATGAAACTGTCAACACTTTTCCAGAGCTGAAGTTAACAAGCTTGATTTTACAGCAGAGAAGATAATCAATAAATAAACAGGGTTACAAAAGCAGTTCAGGGCAGGGAACAATGGATCTTTAGTCTAGAGAAGAGGTAGCCAAGAAAAAAAAGAAGCAACCCTTTTCATTAGACCTAGATTTCAAAGCTGTCATGGGTGATCGCATGTGAATGACCTGCAGTATAATGTCATGAAGTACTGGGTTCTAGCCATGTAGAAATTCTTTGTCCAGCATTCTGTACGAGGATTTGATTATTATTTCTTGGGGAACACACTGAGCAATAAACAGCATGAGAATTCACCACCACTTACCTCCCCATTCAGAATGCACACAATATGTTTTAACAATTTATAGTTGCATAGTTATATATCTGGCCAGTTTTTCCTACTATGAATGATGATTTAGATAAAGGATTGCAAAACCACTATATGTTAGGAACTTCAATCCCAAACCACTAACAATTTCATGGCCTGGATGCTTTTAATTATTCAAGAAATCATACTATAAAGTGTATAAAATAATGAAGGGTTTTTTTTAAAGTGCCTAAGATTCTAATTCGTTGAATCTTTTCACACTTTTTAAAGTCCACTGATTTCAATAGAAATATGAATCTAGTGTAATTGGGAGAAAAACTACATTTCTTGGATCAGAACATTATGTCATAGTGAGTAAGTCTACTTATTTGCATAATGGTAGAAAAAATGCAAAATGTCAGAATGACATAGTAAAATTAGAGAAGATTTTAATTCTAAATTAGCTGCAGTCAATGATCTAAAAAGGAAAAAAAGTAGAAGAGACATAAGGACATTTGAAAAATCCAGGGTCAGGTATTGTGTAGGCTATGTGGCATTACATTAAGGGATATGGCTGCAACTGATCATACATGGAATCCTATATAAAGTGGCAAAATTTTCATGTTACACTTCTATTACTGTTATTCTCTTCAGATATCCTTGCACAAAGAATAAAGGTATGGCTGTGGCACAGGTGATCCTTTCAGCTGTGCCTGCTAGTGTCATTTTATTGAGCCATTGCAGTTATATTATAGTTTGCAGTTATAATACAGTATCTTCATAGTAACATTCTAGCAATGGTATAATAATTTCTCATACAGTTCTAAATGAGATCAGTGTTTACACTGGACTGGCCTTAATCAAACAAATCCAACTTAATAAAAAGGGCAAGGGTTTTCATGCAATACTTCAGAGCACATAGTGTGGCTCTTGGGGATGGTGCTGTGTAGGCCCAGGAGCTGAACTCGATGTTCCTTGAGGGTCCCTTTCAACTACACTTCTTCTGTGATTCTGTGAAGTAGAAATGTCAAACAACCAGCAATTCTATCCCGCACCAGACCTTTAATAGAAAGTTCAAAACTATGAGTATTATCAGAATCTAAATCTTCAGTATTTCAAAGTGGATCAATTGTGAATGAAAAAAAGGCCGAGATTAAAATAGTTGTGTGTTTCTTTTTTTTGTTTGTTTTATATAGCTGTATTTATTAGATTAATATAACTAATATATAGATAATAATTCAAACTATAGAGTTTGACTGAGTCATACCTAAATAAGGAATTATATCATAATTATGAGATATCTTAACATTTTTTGTAATAGTAACCAAAGTACTGTGTGCTGACACAATTAGAAAGAAATCTAATATATGCAGATTCATGCAAATATTTTTTTAAGACAGGTTCTCATTAATTTTGGAAGGACTTAACACATCTGCAAATCCCAGTTGTCTGAGCTTCAGGACTGCTACATTTCCTTTGCTATTCTTCACTTTGCTCTTGATTGTCATATCTTTATGAGATTTATAATATGATATGGATTTTTGGCTTTCAGTTTGTAATGAAAACATTTATTCTTGTCTAGTTGGATGTCGAGACCTGTGTGGTTTGGCAGAAGCATTGGTTTGAATAGATTTAATCAGATTTAACCAGTCAGCTTCCTTTTGTTAACAAGAAAAGGACAGACAATCAATCTGTGAAAACAAAGAAATCATATAATTTTTAAATGGAGTATACTAAAAGCAGTAACTTTCACATAATTACCATAAAAAATAAAATTGTTTGTTTAAAAGTGCTCTTAGTTCTGACCTAAACTAATGAAAAATCATGCAGAAATCTATCATGCAAACCTATTTTCTTACAGGACCTCATGATGCATTTTGACATTTAAAAGATGAATCTCATAGAGGGATGTCAGTTTTCTAAAGCAGATGTGCTTCTGTCTGTAGAATGGTACCTGCTAATTAAAGACAAATTTCAGTAGAATAAGAAATATTAGTCAAGCTTTTAAAGGTTTTCATTATGCAATATGTCCCACTGTATGGGCCTTAGATACACTGCTGGACACGGGTGTATACTACTACTGTTATAAGGTGTCACAGGTAGGTATATATTTCTGGTGTTGATAAGTGTTATCCTCATAAGGAGGCATTCTGTATGCATATGTTCCTTTTTGTTACTGTTATGAGATAACAGAGAGCAGAAGATATCAATTAAGTTGTCCATTAAGAGTTAAACAAGCACATGGTTAGAAATTCTTAGGGAAAGCATTCATCATCCTCTAACTCAGTCTGGGGTTTTGATTTGCATATCATAGTTTATTTACAGTTCAGGAAGTATGAGTTCAGTGCTGAGGAAACTTTTAGGAAAAACTGTAATTCTGAGGAACCTGCTAGGAATTTTTTTCTCTCACATAGAGACTTCCTTAATTCTTACTTGTAGAATGATAGAAATGTCTGAATTCCAAACACAATTCTTTCTGTGTATCTTGGTTAAAAACCTATTTACATAACTGGATTACAAAAATGTTTTGTGTTAATATGGAGTTTCTCAAGGAGCCTTTAGGTGTGGATCCTGATTAATTCTTTTTATTTGTAAAGTTGAAAGAATTTTTTCACATGAGGAATTCTGGTCTTTAACATGGTAAAAAATCCATCACTGTAACATACATCATGGGTCAGACTAAAAAAAATTTATTTAAAATAAGAGTTTGTAAATTAGGTCTTAAACATATATTACTCAGAGTATTAAAAATATTAAAAATAGATTTAAAGTGTAAATATTTTAGTATAATACCTTATTTTGTATAAGCACAATATTAACATGTTCTTCATAGAGCTGCATAAATCAGTGCATGGCTCAGAAATAAAGTCTTACTTGCAGTAACAGATACATAACAAAGCTGGACTTGTGGGAGGTGGCAAGTTGAGTTAACTAGTTTTAGTTCTGTTTAGATACATCTGACAGATTGAGACCATATTTCTTATACTCAAGTTGTAAAAGTCCCTTTCACCACAAGGCTTTTGACTCTGTTTTTACCAGCACAGGGAGTTCTGGAAAAGAAGAAAACCAGAGTAGACATGTTCATAGTCTCCATTATGGCCTTTTAATGGCTTTACGTTATATTAGAACCAATGAGATCACTGATGCATCAGAAGGTATTTTGTTGTGATGCAATTTATTGTAATGGAGAAACAGCTAAGCAACATCTGGAAAAAGGAGTAATGGGTACGAAGAATAGAATAACCAAGTTAGTGCTGCTCTTTTCTTTGTTTAATGTTTACACTGGTGTTGATACTGTTGCCCAATTCTTCTAGACGTCTGTGGTGACACCTCTTCTTGTACCTGATAATCCAGCATTTCAGAAATAACATTGATGACACTGCATGATGGCAGGTGACGTGTTCTAAGGGAATAATGCTTTAAAACTGGAAGTATATTTGCCATATATAGCACTGCCACTATGATCAGGAGTACCTCTGTCACTAGCAGTTCAACAAAGTTAGGAATTTTTGTCACTGTGATATGGGTAAGGACTCAGGAATGAGTCCCTGTCAGTTTTTTGCACTTTGCAGTTTGCACATGTGAAGGGAAAGGGCTTGGCTGCTGGAAAGAATCCAGCCCGTAGGGACTCCAACGGTGTTGGTGCTGATGTGCTCCAAAATGCACATATGTCGGAGGAGCAAAAACTTGCCTGTTGGCCCCACATGGTGTGATCTGGTCCAAGGGACTGGCTCAAGCTTTGCTGACGATAGAGTTTGCTAAGTTCACTCCAAAAACATTTTCCCAAAGCAGTCTCCACCTTCAGCAAACACTGCCAGGTAAAGGAGGAAACCAGCCTGGGTGCCCTGACCTTTTCAAGAGACCAGCACCAGAAACTTTAGACTGCCCCACAATTCTGTTTCTGGTCATGCCAAGTCTGAAAGAGACAGTAATAATTTTGGGAGACAGGTAGATAATGCAATACAGTAGCATTTTGGGATACCCATGACACTTGTGGTTTGAGGTGATGATTTTTGTTTGCTTGTACATTTGTTTGTTTTCCCCTAATGATTTACAAGATTATGTATTCTTAGTTTTAGCCTTATTTGCAAAATATTGCCTCAACAGAGGCAATGTATTAGATTTTTCTTACAGTTTTTTCATAATTAGAGAAAGGATTTTAATTTTAATTTAGGAGATAATCAGATAGTACAGTTTGAAAGAAACAGACAACTCCCTCCTCTCATAGAAACCCAGTAGTACTACTTAAATACAGCAAGAAACATAAATTTTGTAATTACAACATTTAATATCAAACATAATACTGTCAAGTGTTTCCTTTCTGTTTCTGTCATTGTCTTCAACTGGTGTTTGTTGACACTTCAATAAAAAGTCCTATTACATATTTTTTTGTATTGTATGCTAATACACTAATTGCTTTATAAATGCCACTTTGTATTAATCTCATGAACACAGCACATTTAGAAAATGTGGGTAAAATCTTGTGACACTAGTTTAATTCTGCAGCAATCCCATTTATTAAAATGATATTAAAATCAGATTATAACTGAAAGCTGACAAAAATTGTTTTCCTGCATTAGAAACATGAAGAACACTGGGTGAGTGCCTCCAGGCTTTTGACTGAGGGTCCATGCCATTGTACAAGCGACCTAATAAAGAGATTAAAGTCATGCTTCTACAGTATTTATAGTCTCGTTATCTTACATGCTTAACTCTGTTATCAGAGGATTTCAAAGGAGAATGTCAAAAGTGCTTAGTACCTTGCTTTAGTACCTTGCTTGTTCTGTAGCCATAGAATTCAAGGGTACTTGCAGAAATATACACATATTAATGTGGTTTAATATATGTCTGAACAAATTCCAAGTAGTGGAAGGCCCTGCCCAGGGCCTCTCCTGCCCTGGGGAGTCCCATGGACGCTGAACCGGCAGCTGCTGCTCTGGCCAGAGCTGCTGAGGAAGAGGAGCCCCCAGAGCCTCTCTCTCCTGAGGCAGAAAAAGCATCATAGTCTCTTGTTCTCGGTGAGGAGGTACCATCAGCAGGGTCACAAAGCTGTATGGAAGCCTGTCCAAAACCTCTCAGGGCTCAGGGCACAGCAGGGACTACAAGTCCATAAGTCTGGGGGCTGCTCCGTACCAGTTCCTGTCTGCTCCACTGCTGTTAAGGTGCCAGGTATGGTTCTTTGTCAACATGCATCAATGGGTTTTCCCAGTGGGGAGATGCTTGTGGCCAAGAGCTTTCCCAATGGGAAAAAGATATGACGGTGCAAGAGATATACCAACAGGAAGAAGTTGTGAGACTCCAAGAAATTTCCCAATGGGTAGCCAGGAGAAGCCAAGAGCTGTACCAATGACAGGTACACGTAAAAGTCCAAGAATTTTCCCAGAGGAGACCTGGACACACCAAGAGCTGTACCAACAGAAAGAAACAGTAGGAGTCCAGGAGCTGTACAAGTGGGAAGAAGAAGATGAGACATACCAAGAGCTGCATGAATGGGAAGAAAATGTGATAGTCCAAGAGGAGTCCCAATGGGAAGAAGGTGTGAGAGGGCAGCAGGAGTGCGAATGGGAAGAAGAAAAGAGATTCCAGGGGCTGTCCCTATGGAGAGATGTGAGAGTTCCAGAAGATTCCAATGGGAAGATGCCCAAGAGCCATCCCAGTGGGAAGGTGAGAGGTACCAAGAACTCTCACTGTGGGAAGAAGATATGCACTTGTAAATATCCCAATGGGAAGATAGGAGAGAGCCCGAACTGCCCCAAGCAAGAGACAGCAGCGAAAAGGAGCTGTCCCAAGAACCAGACTACAGAGTCCAAGAGGTGCCCCAATGAGAAGACCTGAATGACCAAAAGCCGTTCCAATGGGATGAGGGTATGAGCAGCCAGGAGTTGTCCCAAAGGGGACATGATATCAGCTCCAAGATCTGGGACCCTTGTTTCCAGTGAGCAATGAAGAGCCCCAGACTTGTCCCCTGGACGGGCCGAGCTCTCTCAGCAGCGTGGGCACAGAGGTGGCAGCAGAGGCAGCCCATGCCCTGCCCAGAGCCTCTCCTGACCCAAGGAGTCCCACAGACACCGAGCTGGCAGCTGCTGCTCCAGACAGAGCTGCTGGGGATGAGGAGCCCATAGCATCTCACTCTAGAGGAAGAAAATGCAGCAGGTTCTTCTGTCCTCAGTGAGGGGATGACATCAGTAGGGACACAGACCCCACCCCCTGTCCCATGCAATAGCCTGGCCAGCTGCCATGCTGCAATGCACATGGACCAGAACATCACCAGTGAGATCCTGAGCAAGGTTCTGCTGGAGATTCAGGCATTGAGCCAGCAGCTGGAGGAGCAGTATGCCCTGGAGCAATGGATGGCTGTAGAAATGGAAGTAATAGTTGCAGCCAAATGGGAAGAGAGCCCGATCCCTGCCCTGCACAGCACCCCCAGCCCCTTGTCTGGCCATCTGGGAGCCTAGGCCCACAGCAGGCAGCCAGCTCCCCCAAGAAGCGTCCCTCCCGCTTCAGGCCAGCGCTGCGGGCACTGTGCACACTGTTCCTCTGTCCTTGCCTGGCGGCACAGCCGGAGGAGTAGCACAGTCAGGACACCAACAGCAGGGATTGCTCCCAGAACCTCCCTCCAGTACTGTAACACACAGTTCTGACAAAACAAATGGGAGCTGGGGTTAACAAAGAAGAAGAAGAAGAAGAAGACAAAGAAGATGAAGGAGATGAAGATGATGAAGACGAAGATGATGAAGAAGATGAAGATGATGAAGAAGACAAAGATGAAGAAGACGAAGATGAAGAAGACGAGGAAGAAGATGACGAAAAAGACAACGATGATGACGAAGACGACGAAGACAATGACGACGAAGACGAAGAAGACAAAGAAGAAGAAGACGACGAAGATGAAGAAGAAAAGAAGACAAAGAAGACAAAGAAGAAGAAGAAGACGACAAAGACTAAGAAGACAGAGAAGAAGACAAAGAAGACAAAGAAGACAAAGATGAAGAAGGAAAAGAAGAAAAATTAAAAAATATATAGAAAAAGAGTAATAAGGATAAGAATTTAAAAATACATAGAAGAAGATGAAGACTAATAAGAAGAATAATTTAAAAATACATAGAAGAAAAGAAGAGTAGTTAGAATAAGGAGACTAAGAATAAGAAGAATAATTAAAAAATACATAAATGAAGAAAAAATTTAAATAGTAAGTAGAATTAGCAAATCATTTATATTTATTACCTATTGTATATTTATATTACAGTATATGAGATAAAACCATGAGTATACAATATGTTGTAATTATGATATATTGTACATTCCCAGGTTACTACCAAAGAAAGAACACTGTTCAAATTACTTAAGATTTTGTATCTTTTCTCATAAAATTTGTAAGGCGTAAGAAAAGAGTCCACAGATTTCATTTCTTATCTCTCAGAGATATTGATATATTCTCAAACTCAAGTCCCAGGGAGCCACCTGTGAGGACTGACTGCTCAGCCACCACCACAAACATGAGAGTTCCCAGCTGGGCTAGGGAGTCAGGGTTTTCCCTTCTCTCTAAAGGCAAATTAAAGCCACACGTTGAGCCTGGCTGATAAAGAATTGTGCTGGAAACACCTTTGCACCAGGGCTGTGCAGCCTGGACAGTGAAGCCACCACAGCCACTCTCTGACGCTGATGATGGCCAGGAAGTCAGGCAGTGTTAGAAAGCAAGAATGTGTTTGGCATGGGAAAGGAGGAACGATTGCTCCTTCAGAGGCTCTGTGTGGCTGTAAAGATGCTGTAAAGGATCTTTTCACCATTTTCTTATTTAATTTGCACACAAAAATCCACCAGAAGGGAACTTGCAGGTGACCCTGTGGCTAAAGCTGTGCACCCTGTACTTCCCTGTCCTTGCCAAGGGCCTGCTCAGCAGAAAGCAGCTGTGGACATCACTTCTGGAGTCCATACAACTAGAATCACAGAATGTTTTGGGTTGGGAGGGACCTTAAAGCTCATCTAGGTCCAGCTGATTGTCTTCTGCTCTTGCTCCCACTCTCTGACAGGTATTTCCTATTTCTTTTGATCTCTCTACCTCAAACTTCTTGTTAAATAAAATTAACTAATGAAAATTTCACATTTACATCAATGAAAGCCATTTCTGTTCTTCCACGACAGGGTAGAGCATTAATTCTTTGAACTGATTACTGTTGGGTTTGAAAAATAATCTCAGTATAGTAAGGTTTACCTGAAATTAAGCTTCATAAAAAGCAAGCTGATCATGTTCATTTGTTTGTTGCTTACAGTGCAATAATTTTAGCAATTTTCCCCCCAGAGTTTCTGATTTTTAATAACAAAACATTAAAAAATAATAAATACATAAATAAATAAATAAATTCTCATAGTCTTTCGAGAACAATTGAATGGTGAGGAAGGCAATCAAAAGTTGTTTTCTCATGCTAAACACTTTATACTTTTGTTTTCTGCAGGTCTGTGTATCTGAAGCAATTTAAAATTAGTCAAGAGTCATATATTTTTCTTCCTTTTAATAACAAAAGCTTTTTTACTCAGCTACTTCAACTAAGAGTCATCCATTCTACAATCACCTGCTATAGAAACTGTTAGACCAAAGAATGGATGGAATATTTTTCCCAGCATCCTTCACAATTTTCTATTATTCGTCATTAAGTCCCTTCCTTGTATTAAGTCAACTGATCTAGTCTTCATCCTCTGATTCTCCCCGTGCATTCCTTTCTTCTCTTACTTATTCTCCTATCTGCATATTTTTCTTGCATATAGTAATTAACTGCAAAGTCACTGGTTCTATTTGTTCCTTTGCTGCCACTAGTATTCTGAAAAATCTTTGCATCCCCCTTACTCAGTGGTTCAAACAATTTACCTTGAAGTACTTCTATTAAAAAAAATTAATTATCATTTTAAAATTAATTGAAATATCTATTTTGATGGTTGTTTTATACATCACATTAAAATGAGCAAAAGTTTCACAAACATATTTTCTGAGTAAATGAGCATCTATACCCAAATTTTCCAATCTCTCTAAAAAACGTTAATATCATATTTTGTTAAAAGGTTTGGGCTTGTTTCTCCAGTTTTGTTTCATTATACTTTTTTATACTTGAATACCAATGGGGGAAAGTAGGAAAAGCAAACAAACAAATGAAACAAACCACGAAAACAAAAACAAACAAAAAAACTAGAAAGAACAATGAGAAATGAAGGAGGGACTAATAATGAAACAAAATATAATACTATTATACGTCTTATTTTAGCTTGAAGATTCACTGTCAAGAATAAATACTCGTGAAAGATAAAGTCATTTTTTTAACAGCTTCATTATGCATTTCGTTTGGAACCACTTTTTGCATTCCCTTTTTCATTTATAGACAAATTTATGAAATCATAAAAGGGAGCTATATAATTTTAAAGAAGCATTTTAGTAGAAAAATTATTGTTTATTATCACTTAGCTGAGTATTAGTAAGTGCTTAAAGAATGCAGTTGCCTATCTCAAAACACTGTCAAGGCCAGTGACATAAGGAATGACAAGTGACAAGGCAAGGAATTTGCCACAAGATAAGCCACCACAGTGGGAACTTGAGATAAGCAGAGAAGAGAGGAATTTGCAACATAAATAATAAAATCCATACCGTTGACGTAGGCATATGGTCTCATTTGCACCTTAATTCGGGCAGAGGCATCTCCTAACAACCGGATGTTAAAAATGTATATACAGTATTTCTTGTGTAAGAAAGACACTTTGAAGAGGAGAAATGGACATGGCTAAAACCAGTAAGAGTGTACAAGAACAATGCATGAGGAAGTAAAGGAACGAATGGAGGTTTTCAGTCTTCTCAAGATGAGAAGGGGAGTGTGACAGGCCACAGTACAAGAAGACAGGAAAAGCATCCAAAGAAGAATAACAGCAATCTCTCAGCTGGAAATGCTAAAAAGATGTCTTGGAATGATACAGCATGACTGCAGAGCTTTAGTGGTCTATTTGTACTGCCTAAAACAAAACAGAAACTAAAGGGACAGTTTCTTCCCCACAACTGATCTTCAAAATATGCCTCTTGACCAGCCGACATTCAAGCCAAGATTACTACCTCGGTTTGTCAGAAACTCTTTTCTGCAACAGAGACTTTGTAACATAGAATAACAATAACCTGGTTATTCTTAAAAACCAGGCTCAAAGTTCTATTTTGTTGCTCTGACTTATTATAAAAGCCAGTCGTAAGTGGAAACCTCAGTAATTGTGATTTCTGCCTGGTTTTTCAAATCTTTTTCAAGAATTTGGGTCTGCTAGAAAACTATAAAACTTTTGGACTGTTCAAACTATGGCCTTTTTCATCAGGCTTTCATGTGGGGAAAATTTAATTTTGGAAGACACGTGTTATTTTTGCTTCCTCAGGGTGAGCAATATATTGACTCAACAGAAGCTCATTCTGTATTACGGAAGAGCCCTCAGCATGAAGGCAAATGTCTCAAAGCAAAAACATGACTGATATCCATTTCAGATAGTCAGTAACCTTATACACTAAGGTTGTAGAAGGTGTTCTGGTCCTGTTTAATATCTACAGAGACCTTTTACTCTGAAAAATAGAAACGAAAGAAAAAAATTCCTTTCAAACCTTGAAATGCGTGAGGGGGTTTCCCCCAAGTCTACTTTATGGTAAGCTACTATCAAGTCTATTAGCCTCTGACTGGTTTTCATAATTCAGTAGCTATTTAGGAAATGTTAAAACAGAATAATGAAGGAACTGCATATCAGAACCACAATAGTAATACAGAGAATTTAGGAATTTCTGAATCTTCATCTGGTTTAGACATCAGCACACTTTAGCAGTTTTCCTACACCACAACTCTGGAGATAAGTAAGCAGCATGTGAAATAGATCATTAAATTAAATACATTTAAATAAGAGCCAGGAAAATATTGCAAGTCTAATCAAAATTATGATGATCTTCACCATAGCTTTGCTAAATTAAAAAAAAAAAAAAAGAAAAAAGATAAAATGTAGATCCCACATTTTAATTCAAAAGAGAATTTCATTTTAAATATGACGTTTTATTTTTTCCCAACATATTCTGTTATTTTAAGATTGTTAGTGTCATAGGGTTTATTTTTCTGTGTTTTTTCATGGTAGAATTCTAGTATTGTTTCTTAGTACAGTAAGTTGTATTCTCTGCATAGTCTCTTTTAAGTCCCCAGGAAAATATTTTTTCTCTACTTTTTTAGTTGTGGGTATAAATCTGCTCCCTGCTGCAAATAGGTTCCCTTGTCCTCTCAAGAATCTCTCACTTTCTGTCTATGTTGTAAGAATCTTTTATTATGGTCATAGCAAGGTTAAGGAAATAAATGTACAAAATAAAAATTACATGTAGGATAAAATTTAGTACTGCATGAACTAAAGGAGAAGAGTGGGTTTGTCAAGTCTACTTACTTTTCAGCAACACTCTCAAATGCAAGACAAAATTTTCACGAGTGCCAAAAAGTAGTGTACAGTATCAGTAAGTATTTTTTCATACTGTCAAAAATCTCTTTTTTTCCCCACAATGCTGTCTTGGAAAGTGGTTTTTCAACCTCTATTCTATTTTAGAGGTAGAAGGAGTGAGGAAGTTCTCTTTGTTTTTAATGCAGAGCAAGAAGATAACCATGGTTCCGACACGTGATTTAGCATCACTTTTGACAGCTCATTGCCTCCATATTCTGAGTCAACTCCCTTGTGCCTTCCTACCATCAGCATTAGAAGTATTCACTGTGCTGAAAATGCCACATATAATTAGTGATAAAAAGTATTTATTTAAAAGAAAAAAGATTAAATAAGGTGAAATTTAGTTACACTATGTAGAGTTCACTTTGAAATAGAAGGAGACAATCATCCCTTCCACACCTACCTTTCTCCCTTTTCCCAAACTTTGACAAAAAATGTTCAGATAGCTCTTTTTGCTTATAGATAAAAATTGTAAAACAATGTTCAGCTGCAGCGATTTCTTTTGTTAGCAAAAAATAGTTTTCTCTTGAAGTACAATTTCTTTTTTTCCCCAGAACTCAAGTTATTACCTCATCTGTTGAGCCATGTCCAGGGGCTTCTTTATAATTTTCTTGTATTATTCATGCATGAGCCTAAAGCTGAATTTTAATATTTATACACTATAGGAAGAACTTGTGTCTCAGTCTGCCAAAGATGAAGTGCAGAACACAAAATGAAGCAAGGATCAGTGATGAAGGCAAAGAACGAGATGACGTAGGGAACTAATTGTTATGGATTAATTCTTCTGGTGTAAAGAAATGCCTCGATACTTGATTATGGTACTCATATACATTTCTTCTGAAATTAATAGAAAAAATTCTGGAGAAGTAAATTTTATTTCAATAAGAATTTTGGTGTCTGACTCTCCCAACACCATCTAACTTTAAGGCATTTAAAATTCCATCTTTCTGCTGAGGCTTAAAGTTCCCTAAACATTTAATGCTAAGCTTGTCATCATGTTCAGAAGAATCTGGTTCTGGAAGGTGGGAGGAAAGTGGAAACTCACATGTCCCTCCTAAAATGAAAGTCATATTTAGGTAAACAGATACTCTGCTAAGTTCTTGGAGGGGCCCAGTCATGCTCAGAGTGAGACTAAGAACATTCATATAAAATTAGATCATTAATAATGTCTAATCATGGTTCTCTTCAGCCCATTGCTTTAACCATGAGGATACTCTGACTTTTTCACAAAAGTACAAAATTTTTCTTTGGTTTAGTACCAAACCAACAGTAACCAAACTGAAGAGTTTTCCTTGCAAAAAGAATGCTTACTTTTAATTCCCCTGGGCCAATCCTAAATCACCATCTGATTGTAAAGGAACATAGTGAATATTTCTGGAAACAAAACACATAGTCAGCCTAGTAAGCCAACTGCAAAAATATAAATTTGGGAATAAAATGAGGAAATTGAGTTTTGAAAGCCTCTGAACCTTCTTTCCTTTGCATTATTAAATCAGAAGAGACTAAGCCCATTCACAGTTCTATTTTCCTTTTACAAAAACATCTGAAATGAATTTTTAATGGCTTTGCAATTTGTCTTCAGGCTGAAATGCAGACACAATTAATTAACTTGAATGAAAACTTAACTTCAGCTTGCAAAATATTATAAGATTGTTCAAGAAATCCCATGCAAAACTGTCAAGTTTCTGCAATGTTTTATCAATACACTAAACTTTTAAAATCATAGGTAACCTATCCATTTGTTCTGAGTTAGCAATACAAAGTCATTTATGATTATTGTGGGTATTACAATGACAGCTCTGTACTAAGACATGATAAAAGTTCTGTATTTTGAAAACATAATGTAAAAAGTGGGATATTACTGATGCTTCTAGAGCCAAATATCTCTTGTAATATTATAGAATTAGATGTTTCTTCCATAGCTGACAGACCAGACTAGCAAAAAATATTGTGGCTTTGATTTGTGGCTGAATATATTTATCTTGACATAAATTGCAATGAACTTCTGAGATTTATTGGTAAAGATTACAGTTTATACTGGTTTGATGCAGTTTTCCCTTTTTCCATTAACTGTAAGAATACATGGATGAAGAACTGTAAGAATACATGAATGAAGAAAACATATACTGCAAGAAAATTGGTTTTCATATTTTTATTGCTTTCTTTTTTTCTTACTTCTCATAATTTTTGCAGTTT
This sequence comes from Struthidea cinerea, assembly GCA_013397865.1. Taxonomy (NCBI): domain Eukaryota; kingdom Metazoa; phylum Chordata; class Aves; order Passeriformes; family Corcoracidae; genus Struthidea; species Struthidea cinerea. The sequence continues at coordinate 104,129 of VZTI01004622.1, forward strand.
GATAAGATTCATGAGTCTGAATTTAAATTAGATTTTATTTTCTGCACATCAATTGGGAAAAAAAAGGAAATTTTTAGGAAAATGAGAATTATTGAAAGGGTGTGAAAGGATGTCGTGGATGCATAGGAGTTGCCTCTTCCAATAGTTGGTGAAATACTACTGAGGGGGTCTTCTTGTTTGTTTGTTTGTTTGTTTTTTGTTTTGCAAATGTGAAAAGTGAAGAGTAAGAGAAATTAATGTTCTGTAGAAATGGAAAATCTGCCTCTGGAATGCCACCGAAGGAGGGAACTAACAAAAGTTTGGAGAATGTGCCTAAATGGAAATCTAAAGTCAGATAAAAATATTACTCCTCATTCATTTCAGTCTCAGAAGTGTTTTGCCAACTGGCAATTGTATCACATTTCTAAATATTCTAAAGTCATGCACTTTTAATCCCCAGAGATGTAATAATCTATGTGTAGGCAAATCCCTCTAACTAGGATGTTTTGAGGACCATGTAGTCAGTGAGTTATGGGACAGGATTTTAACAGGGGTTTTTTTCTGCTTTTGATTATCAAAAGATGCGAAGAAAAGCAACATCAGTTTATATAGGCAATTTACATGGTCATATCGATATCTGCATTTTTTATTTATTAAATGAACAAATGTACTTAACTTGATTATTTACTCCCCAGGTTCTGAAAACATCTTTATTTCATGCAGTAGTAGCTAATATGACAGATTATTCTCTGCCAGAAAATGTGAGCACGGGACGATGACATAATGTTAATTCAGCAATTGCTCTTTGATGGTTGGATCAAAAATTTAAAAAAAATTACTAGCACAGAGTCTTGTGACTAAAGTCTGGTCTAATTCCTTAAGGACAGTATTATTTTGTTTTTAACATTCAGAATTTTGTCCAAGAGTAATTACAATCTCATAATAAAAAAAAAAAAAAGTGCAGTAGTGAATTTGGAATTTATTCCCCTTCCTTCCATCCCCAGTATTAACAGGATATGAGGGGAAACTGAAGACACGTGATGAATAACGTATTAAAACTAATAAGCTTACCAATGTCTTTAAATGTCTTAATGTAGTGAAATTTTCAATAGTGATTTACAATACTGGGAATCACAAGTAATTCTTTCCATCTTTCTGAAATGATACTCTTGTGGCAGACAGTGCGAATAGCTTCGTGTATCTTGTCAAGGTCAGTGGAAAAAGTAACTGCCATAGTGTTAGTGTGGATTTCTTTCTGAGATGCCTTGTGGCACTGGTGGCTGCTGGAAGGACTTCATGCCTGCCTGTACTTCATTTCAGCTGCTAATACTGATCTGACAGTTCTTGACCTGTGGGTAATATGTGGTCCATCATCTACTTACTTTTCTTAGTCAATTTCTGCTCTCTTTTCCTCCTTTTTTTTTTTTTTTACCAGTGTAGCCTTCTATCACATATCTTATTTCAATGGAAATAGAATATTGCTGTAAGTGTGGCAGATTATATTTTCATACATTTTACCTCTATTCTGTTTGAAATCCCTCTAGCCTGTCCATAAGATAAAACTGAACCTTTATTTTAAATGAGATTTTGTTGAAACATCCTGATTAGACAAAAACTTTGCAGGTTGATGTTAGTTCCCAAACCAATACCATGTAAAGGATTAAAACAAAAAAATAAATGTGGGAATAGAATACTTAATTTATTTTATCCTACAAAAATTGGGTTTGATTGAAAACTCAATTTAGGAAAATGATAAGGAAACCAAAACTCTGGAAATGCCATTTCTCTACTTTGGCATACAGATCTCAGGTCTTATGGAAATGCCTGTTTCAAGGCAGCATGCATACCCTTCTGGCAGTGCTGAACTCAACTGGGCAGAAGGAGCTTGAGGTTAGGGGAGCTGATAGGCTCACCAGCTTTGTATATTTGCATTTAAGCCATGCATACCTACCTTTGTACGACACACTCTTAGACAAGGTCAAATGAGAAATAGATGTTGTAGGAGCTGAGGCGTCTAATTTCTCTTAAATGTACCCTTTGATTATTATCAGTGTTGGTCAATGACTGTTGACTAGTTCTCTGCTAGTTTTAGAGCTTAAGAGATGAGTTTAAACACTCAGAACACATGTAGTCTCCTGTTCTCTAATGTCCAGTCTTAATGTCCAAATTATAGAATGGTTTGGGTTGAAAGGGACATTTAACTGGTCAACTAGTTGGTCAACTAGTCCAACCTCCTTGCCATAGGCAGGGACATTTTTCACGAGTTCAAATTGCCTGGAGCCCTATCCAACCTGACTTTGAACGCTTCCAATGACAGAGCATCGACAACTTCTCTGGGAAACCTGTTCCAATGTCTCACCACTCTGATAATAAACAATTTTTTTCTTACATCAAATCAAAATCCGCCCTCTTTCAGGTTCAAACCATTGTCCCTGTCACTACATGCCCTGGTAAAAAGTCTGTTCTCATCTTTCCTATAAGCCCCCTTTAAGCACTGAAATGTCACCATAAAGCCTCCCCTGAGCCTTCTCATTTCAGGCTGAACAACCCCAAATCTCTCAGCCAGACTTCATAGGAGAGGTTCCAGCTCACTGACATTTTTTGTGGTTTTCCTCTGGACCCTCTTTTACAGGTCCATGTCTCTCTCGTGCTGGGGAGCCCAGAGCTATATGCAGCACTCCAGCTGAAGTCTCACATGGGCAGAGTAGAGGGGCAGAGTCATCTTCCTTGACCTACTGGACACACCGCTTTCGGTGCAGCTCAGGACACCACTGGTTTTCTGGGTTGAAAGGGCACTTTACCACCACATGATCAATTTTGTCCACCAGTACCCTCAGATACTGGGATAGCTGCATTCAATGCATTCATCCCCCAGCTTGATTTGACACCAAGGATTGCTCTGACTCAGATGCAAGGCCTTGCAGTTGGCCTGGTCGAACCTCACTGATGTTCACACGGCCACATTTCTCAAGCTTGTCATGGTTCTTCCGGATGTCTCCCCTTCCCCCCAGCAAATCAGCTGCACCAGTCAGATTGGTGTCTTCTGCACACTTGCAGTCCATTCCACTGTCTAAGTTACTGATAAAGATATCAGAGTAAGAACTTCTCAGGGACACCACTTGCTCCTGATCTTCATCTGGACATTGAGCTGTAAACTGAAACTTTGGATGCAGCCAACCAGACATTTCCTTACTCGTCAATTATTACATCCATCAAAACCTTCTCTCTCCAATTCAGCAGAAAGACCATCTATCAAAGGCCTTACAGAAGTCCAGGCAGATGACATTCACAGCCCTTCCCTTGTCCACTGACGCAGTCACTACTTCACGAATGGCAACTAAATTAGCCAGACAAATCTAGAACCCAGCCTTTCACCTTTTTGTTTTGGTCTGTTCTTTTTGAAAAGCTTATACACCAGGAGAAAAATATTTGACATAAAATCCTGAAATGTATTTTCCATGTAACGACTCATTATTTTTTATTTTGGCTTTATGAGTTTGATGAAAATATGTAAAATATTTTACTTTTCAAGAAATACAAATAGAAGAACTTTGTTACCAAAATAAAACTGTTACATTTTTTTTTTACATGGGTAAAGCTATTTGATTTTAAAATATATAAAGGCACAATCTTTGTGTAAATGTGAAAGAGCATGTAGGAATTACAGACCTATACTACTTACAAACAGTGTAAATAGACAAGAAGAAAATCTGGTTAATTTCATTCTCCTCATACTACATGAACCAAGAAGAAATTGAATTACAATTAATGAAAACTCATTTCTTACAAGCAATAATTTTATATCAATCATTCATGTCATGAGGTGTATATATTAAAACCAACCAAAACTATGCAGCAAGAAACTTTATTCCCAATGTACTTATCTTTTACACTTATATGCTAATTTAAGAGTTCTGTGAACTGCTTATTGCTCAATTAGTGAACAATTTTAACTTAAATGAGTTAAATGTTATTTTGTTTGCATGAAGAAATCTTTAATAATGATTAATAGAGTTTTAATCAAGTACAAGTTGAGAATCAAATATGCCACAACTGAAACAGAATGGCTTGAATGTTCGTCCAAAAATGCAAAAGGAGTTTTCTATTTCTAAAATGGAAAAAAAAAAAAAGTCAGGTTTTATATTAGAAGTCAATATTGTGAAAGAGTAGCTTACAGTTCTGAATATATTTTGAGCTTGATATGTGGCAGATAAAATTTCTGCTAAACAGACAGGGTGGAAAGAGTGGTTTTGTATACACGGATTGATACAAGAATAGGACTTCATTACCTAGTCTTTGCTCTAGTGTGCCTTCTATACAAAGTCAATTATAAAGATGTTACTAAATTTAATGTACACCTAGAAAAAGTAGCAGGAAATTACCAGTATTATTAATACCATAAAAATGATCTTTTTTTGGGTTTCGGGTCATTGCTAAGACTAAGTACAGCAAGATAAGAACATTAAAGGCTGCCTTTTTATCACCTGTCCATTTAACAGTTTGGTATATTTGCAGGGTGTAAATGTGAGGGTAGGTAGGCTGTTTTAGATTGCTAAAAACCTTTCATTTTTCTTGAGACACTACAGTTGGGACTTATATCACCTAATTTAAATGCTGAGAAGTTAAACGTCTACTTCTAACTTAGCCATTCTACACGTCTTTTATATTCAATGGAGGGAAACAGGCACTCCCGCAATACAACTTCTCTGTCCCAATTTAGACACCTCTCTCAGAGTAAGATGAAGCTCACTGCAAAGCTGTTTCTTTGACAAAATGCTTTGTTCAGAGTAAGAAACAAGAACTTCTAGATGGCTGTGCTATAACCAAATCTCCTGACTAAATTACTGTTTTATCTCATGTGGGTGACATTGCATAACAGTCTAGCGAGTTGTTTGGGCTTTACAGGGTGACAATGCATTACACTATAAGCTAAATTCAGCAAATACATTTTTTCTTAATGGAAGAACAGCTGCTTCTGAAGTTGATGTGGAATGAACAGACAAGTAAACCCAGCTATCTTCCTCTCTACTTGTCCATGCAGTTGTGAGCAGAGCTAGAGAAAATACAAGAAGCCTTCCTCTCCCCAACTCCTTCTCACTGTTTTTCATAGTTTCCAATACTGATTAGACCTTGCCAAAGGATGAATGACTAAGATGATAAAAATGCTATATTTGTGTTCTATGTCAAAAGAAATAATAGGAGTAGAGATCAAATTATGAGAAATAGTTCTTATTTGCTAGACAGAGTATTTGCTAGGCATAGTATTTGTCTTTTTGCAAACAAATAGTTTAGTGCTTATTTCTGGTGTCCTGATTTCTCTTACTATTAAGAGCTATCAGTCAATCCTCTTCTATGTAAACATGACTTAAAATGCATTAAAATGAATCTTAATTGATTTGATTTTTTTTACTGCTATATGATAGAAACTCTGAAAAATTTTAAATACTATTCTGTTTTCTCTCTGAAGTGTGATGGCTTCATTTGGAATTTTACACAAAACCAGTAATTTTCCTTTAAAGAAAATACTGTTTTTTTAAAAATCAAGCTATCACATTCATAAAACAATTTCTATTCAATATTAATAGACAAAGTACATAATATCTAGTTTAGTGTACCTATGTCTTAATCGACTAAAACAATTTTCATAAATGAAGTTCTACTTACATTTGTCCTGCAGTGAGACGTGTTAAACTGGTAAAAAAAAAAAAAACAAAAAAACCCAACAAACTTTCAAGCAGGTGGAATAAAACAGTTCCAAATGCCTCATTGAAACTAATGAAGCAAAAAAAGTAATTTGCTAGATCCAAACAGAAACTAGCCTTTGGAGAAGGAAAAAGAGTAAAGCCTTATGTACAATATTGGCTTTAATCTACCCTGCAGTCCATTGTCTCCCAAAGCAAAAAGACAAAAGGGCAGACTGAATATACTCAGCTATATGCTGCTACTGGCAAACTTCTGTCTCTGCTAATGAAAGGGGTTAAACACCATGATATTATGGAAAATGCTGTGCATACATGTTTCATTTCAATTTTAACAAAACAAATTCGAGCACATAATTTTACTGGAATGACATCATTAAAGATGAAAATGGTTGCCTTCACTACACATATATAAAGGCAGAAAAGAATCACACGCTGGGGTTGAATGCTCTGGGACAAGATGAGCATGACATCTATGAGCATGTTAATATGCTTACTATACCTGCATATATACACCGTGAAAAGAGTAGTAACACATATTAAAAATATTGTAACCTGGCCTTCTTTGAGGGGAGCAAGAAGGTGATTCTGACCGAGTAGGCTTTACAGATCACTGGAAGAATCTTAAATATCACCCTCATAGGAATGATATGGTGCAGTTATTGAAAGAAATTGTAACAAGACAGCATGAGTTATTCTGTAAGACATATTAATTTGATGACAAATTCCAAAATAAAAATATCTTTTCAAATGGATAGCTAATATCAACATAAATTATTGATTCTATCAGTTTTGTTAGTAATGCTAGAAGAAAATAATGATTGGATAATGATTTTATTATGGATGACTACTGGGTTTTACATACTGGATAAATTATTCTTAGGATGATTTTTTTTTTTTTTTTGAAGGATGGGTAGTGCCATAATTATTTTCTGGAAATTTTCATTATATATTATTGAATCAAGTTTTATATCACTTTTCATCTGTGATAGAAAATACAAATGGGGTTGCTAAAAGGTAGTACAAACAACTTGCTTGCAGAGACTGGGAGTCGAATATGAAGGAGAACTGTCAAACTGAAGTTCATTTTTCAGAGGAATATAAAATTCTTCTATTTCACTTTATTCATACTTAATCACATGGTTAAATCTATCAGAACAAATGAAATCTTAATTACAATTATTAGGAATTAAAAATTTGTGGTTTTTTCCAGTAAACTCATTAAGTCTTAGTCAACACATTGCACAAGAATATGCAATAAAAAAATGTTCTTAATTACATTATGCTAAAAAGTGAAAGACATAGGACAAACCTCTCAGTACAGTTTTGCTTTCTTGTTTTCCTTTTGACCTTATGTAATTATAGCAACAAAATTCACTGAAAATAATTTTCAAGATATTTTGTGAAATCATAGCAGTGATACCATCATATTGTAACTGCTAGCACTAAACTCTTTACTATAGTCCTATTGATCCAGTGAATAACATCTTTTGTTTTATAACTCTAAACTAGTTAATCTAATGCTATCTATAAAATATTTATTCTTCTTTTTGGAGCATTTTCAGTCAGATTCCAGTTGTTTCCAGCTCCATGCTTTTCTTCCTCCTATGCATCACTGATAACCCCTAAACATTATGTAAGTACAGTGCAAGCCAAAAGACTGTCAGAGCCAAAAAAAAGGCTGTGTCCTCATCCAAATTCTGATTTTGTCTAACATTCCAAAATGTCAGGCTCAAGTTAGACAAGAAACATTATTACATCCCTTGATCCACTGTATACACTCCTGTTCATTTAGCTCAGTAAGCAGTTAACCCTTGTTTCCAGGAAAAATGCTGACGGATGGTCAGGTTGTGTACTGGCACCCCTTGATTCTATTTTTGCATAGCAGCTATCCATCCCATCAGTCCCCATATTTTTTATACATGACTTTTAAATGCACACACAGGACTTTGTATTTGTTGAACTCGACCAGGTTCCTGCAGGTCCAGCATTCCAATTTGACGAGATTTCTCTGAATAGCATTGCTATCCTCCAGAATATCGGTAGCACTCCCCCCACCTCAGAGCAATGTCACTCGCGAATCTGCTACAGATGGTGTTCTTCTCAAGCTTATTGATGAGGAAATTAAACATTTCTGAAAACCTTTCCCCACTTTCTTAAAGATCCTACTCTCTTGGGATGACCGCAGACAAAAAACTGTATTGACCAGTTTTCCTACATTGATAGTAGCAGGCCCAGACTGCTTCTGCTTGATAATTTTTGCCAGCACTACTGACAGACAATTGTTGTCAAAGATCCCCTGGACTACTTGGATCCTAATACATTCTCCTTTTAGCAGGTGTCAAAGTGGTCAGTGTCCCCCATGAGAACCTGCGTCTTTCTCTAGTTGTTTCAACAAGACTTGTCTGCCTACGTGCTTTGATTGGGCTGTCTGTATCTGTACCCACTCTGATCCCAACTCAAAAGCTCTCAAGGCAGTTCCATTTAATAAAAGAGTTCTTGCATGTGAGCTGCTCCTTTGGGCAGAGTACAACTTGTCCTGCCTTCCATAAAGAGTTTAGAAGGACTTTGTATCTGTTTAGCTCATTCCAGAAGGGCAAGCATTTGTCCCACCACGTTGTTGTAATGACTGTGACTTCATAATTCCATTACTAAAAACAGACTTACGGTTGCCACAAGTTCCACTTCTTTTATTTGCCCACTCTGCCTTTTTCAGTTCCTCCTCCAGTCTTCAGTTTTCCAACAGTGGTTTCCTTCAATTCCTAATTGTTATTTGTCTCCCTGCTTCACTGTTTCCTGATGAGGGCTGGCTTGTCATCTCAGGATCCTGTTTATTTTATGAATTCTACATGTTTATGTGCAGAGACTTCAGATCAGCCCTCAATCATCGCACTTTCTCAAGAGGAGTGAGACAACTCCCCCATTGCACCCTGGGTGCTTCCCTGTTATGTGCAAGCTTTGTTCCCTCCTCTGTCAAAATTAGCTTCTAGAGCCTAGCACTGAAGAAAACAGGTGAAAAGATACACCACCACCCTTGGCACAGAAGGAAAAAGTACTTGTGGGAAGCAAATAGAGTATGCAAGATTACTTCAGGACTAGCTTTTGTGTTTTCAGCATGTAATGACAAAATGCTTCAAATCTTTTGCTGATACCATTCCCAGATTTTAAAACATACAGGATTTCTGGATAGGTTAGGGAAATATATCTAATTCTTATTGACTTGTTATCAGAAGTAACCTACAAATCTTGACCTGCATTTAGGTATTTACTTCTTTCTTTAGGATTTTTAACATTGATTTTCCCCCACACACTTCCTTGCATCTCTCAGATGTACAGAAGTATCTTCTTCATAGATGACAGTTCCAAAGTTTCATTAGAAGCACCCAGAGTACTTTTAATTCCATCCTTACTTGAAGATCAACTAATCACCATCACGCTCTTTAGAAAAGCAGAACAGGAAACCTTCTCCTGCTAACTGTAACAAATAAGCAATCCTTCCTTCTAACTACATGAACTATCCTTTAAATTTGAACACTTGAGAATTTAGTTTTAGAGTGCAGTAAACCTTATTTGCCTAAACAATAAAGAAGGAAAGACACATTCATAGGAACAATTACTACAGTCCCAAATTCTGAATGTCCAGGGTGATAACACTCTTAAGATGCTTAAAGTTTGGTGTAATGAAGCTAGAACTCAATATTACATAATTAGCAAACTATAAGTTTGTTTTTAAAATATCAGAGTTTAACAAAAAAATAAATAAGACAGCTGAAAGCATCAGTATAATGAAGAAAAAAATTCCTAAATAAACAACTAAGAAGAAAACTCATTTTATTATGTGAAAAATAGTTTAGAAATACAAATTCTCACATAATAGGAAAAATTATCTGGACAAGTTTTCTATGAAGAGTGAAGATCATTTTGACTGTTCTGGTGTAATGGAGTGTTACAGAGGAAGTAAATTGCATTTTACTCCTATTTTAGGACATCTTAAGGGGTCTTCATTAAGGCTAAATGATACCACTAAAGTGCTAATATTTACAGAAGAGTGTAAAGAAATCCAAGTCTCAAGCAGAGGTAAAATGTTGCAGTTATTTTCAGTGGGTAATGTTTCTATCATTAGCTGGGTATTTCTTCAGTTTACTGTTACATTATTCCAACTTTATGCTAGTAAGCCCAAACTAAATTGTTAGTATAACTCTAGTTTTGAATAAAGGTTAGGTTTCACATACTTATATAGGTTTTCTTATTCCAAACAAATGTTACTGGTTTGTTTCAAGTTTATTGGTGTATGAAGAATTCTAACTATACTCTGAGTACCTATCTGATAGATTATATTTTCCATTAATATACTGCATTAGAAAACATATATTTATTATATTTTATCCACTATTCATTTTATTTCAACACATAATATTAATTTCACTAATTTTTATATTCAGTTATAAATTTGATCATTGTTAAAAAATTCTAAAGTTACTGTACTCAGGTGAATTAATCTTTTTTAAATTTTATATTGCTGAAATAAAATATAAGTGTAATTTTTCATGTTTTGATTGTAAGACTAGCTCACAGACTTACCAAAAAAGTTTTCACTTTATCACTGAATCACTGGGTTTCTGTGGGAATTTATGAGCGAATAAAAAATTCAGAGGAAGAGATATCATTGTAGTCGTCTATGCTGTTTTCAGGGAATAGACCACATCTTTCACAGTATTTTCGACCTTCAATCTTTTCATATAGGACATCATAAGCCTTCTGTAGAAAAGCATTTGGATCATTCAGTGAAAACCTTTTCCAGAACATTTTCTCTGCTAGCCAGAATTTATCAAATCAGCAAATTGATAGAAAAATTACTACTAATAAGACTGAAAATTATGTAAAATTTTGAGCCTTTAAGCACTTTCAAAATTAATTAATCCTCATTGTAACACTATTGCTTAGTTTATTTCAGTATCATTTTTACAGTTAAAGCCAGAAGTGGAGTCTAACTTTAAGTCATACAAGCAGCCAACAATAGAACCTACCTTTAAAAAAAAAAAAAAGTAGACTTTTGATCATATGCTTTTCTACAAGGAAGTGTCTGAAATCGTGACTTGATTTGTTGCATTTTCATTATCGTTGAGGGGGTCCAGAGAACAGATATTTTTCGAGGTGAAAGTAAAATAAAGACTTAAAATTTTTGCTTTTCCTTAGTGGTAGACTGCAACTTTAGCCTTCTTGGAATTTCATGAAGGCCAGAAGAAATACTATAATCCCACATAAATCCAGGTGGTAGATTTTTTTGACAACAAAAATACTTGACAGATTGGGTATTTCTGGGTCACAGCAGCTGCTTACAGCAAAGTTTCCCTTGTCTTACCCCATCTCTCTCTAACAGTGCTGCTGCTTCTGAAATTCATATCAAGAGGATCAGCAACAAATGGTACATACATTCAAAATGTCTGTCTGTCAAAAAGTTGAAAGGTTTTTGGTCATGGTGATTTTTTTTTCTTTTTACAGCCTTCAGTATTTATCACCTAGACTTCTGTTTAGTGTAAGGGTGTGTGGAAGGCAAGAGGAACTCCCTTGCAGTTATCTGACCAAGGACATTGCCAAATGGGATGGTACAAAAGAAAGAGGAAGCCAAACACAGAGGGGCACAAACCCAACCAACAAACAAGAAACAAAGCTGGTCAGTTACATGATTGATAAAGATGGAGTGTGAGAATGTTATTTTGGTAAGATCACCTGACTGAGGACCTTGATCAAAATGGGTGACCAGGGGCAAGAGGAAGGCACCAAAAAAAAACCGTACCGAGACATAGACCTACCAGCCTTGTCTGGCAACAAGAGAGATAATGAGAAGAAATAAACCTCATCAGTCAAAATAATTAATTGACTACGAAGAAACGGCAGGAACCACTTCAGAGAGAACCAACCTGAATTTCACAACTGATAAGGATGCAGCCCTGAAGGCTCATGATGTTGGGAGGAGTCTCTAGGATTGTATCAAATCATGAGGCAATCAGCAGAGAAAGGGGGGCCAGGGAGGAACAGAGAGGCAATCAGGCAGAAAGAGGTGTAAAAGGGGTCAGTCATGTATAAAACAGGTCTGGTCACCATGCTTGTCTGGCTGAGCCCAGCACCTCATCACTGAGGTCTGTCCTGTCTTCTCATATAATTTTAGTCAATATCTTCTTATCTCTCTATGCGTAATTTCACTCTCTATCCTCGGTATTTTCTCGATGCGAGAAGTGAGAATGTGGCTCTGGGTGCCCACGGCCTCAGGTGTCGGTAACTGAAGTCAGTGAGGTCTCAGCAGCAGCTACTGGAGCCAATGGGTTCTTTAACCTCCAGCCACTAAGATGAGAACAGTGAGTGTGCCCAAAGCCGGCTACTGGGAATACTGGGATGAATGAGGTAAGTAAGGGGCTCAGTATCAGCAGCTGGCGCAGCTGGACCACAGGTCCCATGTTCCTGGTATCATTTGCTGGGGGTGAGTATCTGTATCTTTACCAAATTGAGTTTGCTTTGGCTGTGCATGTGTATCTGCTAGCAAAGGTCAAGCTGGATCACCTGACAAGTATGGGTGCTCAGGTCTAGGATAATGTATCAGGACAGCAGAGGGTCCACACTTGTGTTTGGGGGACCCAGGAGTGCGGAGTGCCTATGGGATGAGTCTGTGTGTGTAGCTTTGTGTGTGTTTGTGTACCCCTGTGTGGCAGTCTCTGGAATACATGTTGAGCAAACAGGAAAGCAACAGCCGTGTCCCTCAGTCTGGGCAGAGACCCTGGGTTCCCAGACACTGAACCGAGCTCCAAGTCCTGGGCTGGAGCTGCTGGGGGACATCACTTAACACTACATGTCTGAATCACGATGAAAGATGGAGAGCAAACTCTGCAGGTCATGACTGTAAACATGGGCTGGAGCTTTAAAAATCAGAAACATGATGCAGGCTTGTGCTGGAGATCTACAGTTTCCCTGCAGTACTCTATTAATTTCACACTTAATAAAGCCTTTTTCAAACACACTATCTAAGCTAAAATTGTGTATAAGACGACATATCAAGAGTTTTCAAGGATCTGTAAGTAGTGATTACCCCTACACTAATTCTTTATATTCAATAATGATCTTTTCCAAAGAAAAGAAATATTTCCATCATGGCTAAAGTGCTACAGCTGTCTTATTCATTGTAATGAACTACTTTAAATGAAGAGACTCATTTGTACAAATAAAGAAGTATGTTTCAAGTGGCTCAGTAATTTGTAGGTTTTCATTCTGGAATTAAATATTTCCTTTCTGTTGTACATAATTTGTGTCCCTTGAGAACCCTTGTTCTCTCACGGTAGATCATACTCCTGAGAATATTAAATCCCCTAAGATACAATAATGACACTCGTCTCATAAAATGTATTTAAGACGCACCGAAGGGAGATGTGATAGAATATGAAAGAATAGCAATATTTCTTGTATTGCAACCAACAGTAAAAGCTGACATTTCAGTAATGGCCCTTCTAAATTTTAGAGTATGTGTGATATTGTCACAATTACTAAATAAAGGCTTAAATAAATTTTTATATGTCTGAGAGGAAAAATATTTTAAATGTAAAAACAAGGGCAAAAAAAGGATATCTGCATTTTGCTTTTCTCCTGTTCCTTTTTAAAATATTGTTTTAATTTTGCTAAATTTTAATGATGCTACTTTTGATCAAAGGGTGAAATCCGATTTCTTCCAGTATCTTGTCTGTGTAGTTTCCATACCATGTTAAAAACAAAGAAATAAACAAAGAAGACACCTACTTCCTAAAGTCCACATTCTGCTAAAGACAAATGCCCCACTCATTTTTCCTTTGGGAGAAACAAAATACTAAAAGATCTGAATGAGAAGGGCAGTTTACAGTGGTACTGAAAACTGAATTAATGATTAATGCAACAAATGCACCTCTTATCCAAAATGCTTCAAGAACAAACAAAGCAACAGATGTGTGTCAAAAATGCCACAAAAGTGAAAAGCAGTAGCTGTAATTTTGAGTTTAATGTGGCAAGAGTTATTAATGTGTTGTCTCAAAATCTACTTCACCCTTCGCAGATATAGGCGGATCTCTGGCTGGAAACTGACCCCCAAGGCTCTCATTTCACAGACAAAAATACACTCAATGATCATCCAAGATGCAGAGATCATGCTGGTAAAAATGCATAATGTTGCTACTCTTGCAGAAATACCTAGCTTGTGTGTTCTGTGAGCTATTGTAACAGGTATTACAGAGTTTAGCAAAGAACTGATAAACAATATCAGTGTGTGAAGTGAATATTACCAGAAGAAGTCAGTGGAAATGCAAAAAAAACCCCAAAACCAAAAACACCTGGAAAAGTGCATTCACTCATTTCCTTTGGCAGCCTAAGGAATAGGATCTTGCACTTGTTTATTGTTGATTCTATGTCTCTTTTGACTTAATCTGTTAAAATTTAAGCACAGTCCTATTATAGTATTATGTCTCTGTGAAGATTGAGAAGTCATGAAAAGGTGGAATTGGAAGAGGAAAGGAACCAGACAAAATGTGACATTGCTTCTTGAAGAGACGTGAAGTTGACTTTCTTTGTTGATGTTAATGAGCAGATATTTGACCCTCTAAAAAGACCAACCTGGTTGTCACAGTTTTGTATGCCTCTTGGAAGCCTCAGGAAAGAGGCCAGGGCAGACTGACCATGGAGAGTGAACCACCCTTTACATCCTGGCTGCAATCACTCCAACTAAGTTTTAAGTTGGGAGGGAAAACTAGTTGGGAGGAAGAAATCTAGTACTCCTCAGTGATATATGCCATGGGAATAAAAGACTTCAGTACCAAGCTTCACAAAAATGTCAGAGATTAATTAAAATAAAATCTTTTATTTCATGTATAAGATATGTAATCCTAACTTTGTTCATATTTGTAAACTGCCTTCAATGATCTTTTTCATGACATTAGTCTGAACTTGGATAAATTTGATGACTTGAGCAGTCAATATGTTTCCAAAGCTGTGATGAGTTTCTAAGTAATTATATAGCAATAATATATTTTACATTCTTTTCAGCTAATTTATTAACATTTTGTAATGCCTTTAGATGCTAAATATGTTTAGGGTCCTATTCATGAAATTTTTAGCTCTAAAGAGTAGTGTGAATGGTGTCAAGATGAAGCACAGATATTACATAATTATATTCCAATGCTGTATTGTATGATATATAGTTTTTCACAATTTATAAAATTGTTTTGAAGTTAATAACATTGGGTAAAGAAAGACAGAAAAGTTTAATAGCTGTGACTAAAATACTAAAGAGTGTCCAATACCTGGATGTTAACATAAGTGTAATTAAAAAAGCCAATATGATGCAGACTTAAATTTACAAAGAGGTACACATCTTTCTGTGGATGAAATTTGTAAACTCGTTTTTGAAATTTGAATGTCAATTAGCACTGTAGTGGCAATTCTCCTTAATTTAATTACAAAATTTGTCACAGTGCTTTTCTATGTCTCAGAAAATATACATGAGTAACAAAGGCTTTCAAACTCTGAACTTTATTACCCATAGTATCATCAAAACCAGT
Organism: Struthidea cinerea; assembly: GCA_013397865.1. Taxonomy (NCBI): domain Eukaryota; kingdom Metazoa; phylum Chordata; class Aves; order Passeriformes; family Corcoracidae; genus Struthidea; species Struthidea cinerea. Next base: position 119,376 of record VZTI01004622.1, read on the forward strand.
TATGTTTTACCATCAGAACGTAACTTCAATTACTATCTTGTTTTATTCTCATTCTTTGCCACATACTACACCCTAGTTTTAATGCTATGCATAAAAAAATTGTTGCAAAAAGGTTAAAACAAAAGTGTAAAATATAAATTACACTGGTGTGTTAAAAACATTTTTTATATTTGTTATGAAAAATTCTTTAATTAAAAGCCAGATTTTAATTTTCATTAAAAGCCTTATTTAATTTAAAGCCAGATTTACTCCTTCCTGAAATATCTCTTGTCATAGAATAGAGAGGGTTGCATTATTGCACACTAGCCATTTGTTTTATTTACTGTTAAATCTGTACGCCCTTGATTCCAGAGAACACAACCACTGTTTGAAGCTAGAATTAATAATTTACTCACGAGCTTTTCTATCATGTTCTGCTATATTAATTAAGCAAGACAAGGAATTTATATCTGAGGTGGTAATGATATATAATAATAGGCAGATAATTAGAATATTCTGAAAGAATGCCAGAGAAGGAAATAAATATTTATTAACTGGACTAATTTGTCTTGAGCCTCTACGAATGTTTTCAAGTTTCAGAAACTTAAACTTCTTTCTAAAAAAAACCCCAAAACTAATCAGGGGTCAAGAAAATACAGAATAACAGAATCACAGAATGGCTGGGCCTGGAAGGAAGCTTTGAAGGTCATCTGCTCCAACCTCCCTATTCAAGCACAGCCACTTAGAACAGGTTACCCAGGGCCATGTCCAGACAACTGTTGAATATCACAGAAGGAAGACTCCACAGACTTCGTGGGCAACTTGTGCCACTGCTCAGTCAGATGAACATTTTCTGATGTTCAGAAGGAGCCTCCTATGTTTCATTTTGTTCCCATTGCTTCTGGTCCTGTCACTGGGCACCGCTGATAGTAAATTACATCGAACAGTCCCAGATCTCCCCGCCTTTCCTCATGTGTGACGTTTCCTGATTCTTAATTACATATGTGGACTCGCCATTATGTCCGTCTCTCCTTTGTATTGGAGAGTCCTGAACTGGACAAAAGAATCCAAGTGTCCACTCTCCACTGCTGAGTAAAGTGGGAAAGGATCAAGTCTCTCAGTGTGTTGGCAACACTCCTAATGCAGCACAGGATAGCATTGGCCTTCTTTGCAGCAGGAGCACATTGCTGGCTCATGTTCAGCTTGGTGTCTAGCAGGAGCCCCAGATCCTTTTCTGCAAAGCTGCTTTCCAGCAGATCATCCCCTAACATCTACTAGTGCCTGCCATCATTGCTCCACAAGTGAAGAACTTTGCACTTCCCCTTGTTGAACTGCACAACATTCCTTTCAGCCCTTTTCTCCAGACTGTCAGAGAACCCTCCAGAGGCACCAGCCTCAGACTTATCATTTGCTTCTCCAGGTTTTTTGCCATCTGCAAACTCTGTCCTATCACCTGGGTCATTAATCAAGATGTTAAACACAATTGGGCCCAATACTGACCCCTAGATTACACTGGCAGCCTACAACTAGACGTCTGGTCCCTTCTGTTCAGACAGTTTTCAATTCAGCACACTGTCCAGCCTGTACTTCATCAGCTTCTCTGATGGGATCTTTTGCAGTAATGACGCATGGGCAAGGACCTTGCTTATCAGGTGGAAGAATGCAAAGCCGTTTATTGCGCAGTCAGAATTCCCTAAATACCAGCACCCCACAGGATATAACATCATATAAACAGGAAAGATGTTCACCACAGTGTCTCCCAATCACCTGGGGTATTACACAGATTTTACCTAGTATGGTGATAGGCAAACAATACCCTATAAGGCTACAAACTACAATTAACACTTCTTATAGGCCCAGTCTGTTCACAAACACACAATCCTCTCTCAGTCCATCCCCGGTGACCTGGATGCACTCCCAGGGTCACCTCCGGGCCCAGGATAGAGGCCCTCTCTCTGATCCTCAGGGACTATCTCTCTTCCTGCACATAGTGCACCCCAACAGGATCTTATGGGGGATGGTTAAAAGCCTTAGTGAATTAGACAGACAGTAACCTCTCCTCCCTACCGTGCCAGTTGTTTCAGCATATCACGTTTATCAAGCATGGCTTCCCTTTTTTGTCCTTTATAATTAAACTGATAACAATGTCATGAAACACTGACAGCATATACCAATATTTTGTATGGTATTCTGACACAATGATCATTCTTTCTGTTGACCTGTTTATCCATCTGCACCTCTAACATCATATCTTACCTATATTACTATGGCATAGTTGTAATATAGGTAAGATATGATGTTAGAGGTGCAGATGGAAACCTGCTCTATGCAGGTTTCTTGACACCTCTTGTTTGGACCAACTTGGAATATTTTCAACGACTGCTTGTGTAATCCATTTCTCAAAAGATTAGCAAACATATTTTCAAGTGTAATCCATTTCTCAAAAGATTAGCAAACATATTTTCAATATTTAAGTTTATTTTTGTATCCCTTTCACTTATACCCACTGCAGAAAATCGTTTCAATCATGTAATTAGACTGATGGCTGCTTGCTCTCAAAAATGGTCTTTTTTCTTCAAATCATTTACTGTAACTCAAGATATTACATTAAGATAGGTATTTGTGTGCAGCTCAGAAGTAGCAACATGGACCCCTGTGAGGAATAAAGATTCCATCCTGCTGATACACCCACGTGTTTCAGTAATTCCAAGCAATATTTATTCTCTAATGCGCCTATCTTACAAAGATACAAAGAGTAATGCTTTTTGTGTGTGTGTGTGTGTGTGTAGTCTTTTGACTGGAGCCTCTCCCTTTTGCCTGTTTTACAAACTAGCTCTGTAAATATCTGTATTTCCTGTAAATACAGATATCCACAGGTGAGATATTGATAATAAATAGGATTGCTTCAGTTATTTGGCATTTGAAAGCTTCTCCTCCCAATTTTCAGGTTTAGTTTTAATTCACCTTCTTCCTGTGAGTCTGATGACTGCTAACCCAGTTCATTAGGACATCACCTAGTTTTACCTTTACTTATTTTACCTTGAAAAATGATTCATCTGCTTTTGTCTTTCAGCCTGGCAGATCCAATTTGCTTCTTGCTTGTTTCAAAACCTTTAGAAGGCTCATTGCTTATTTTAATCAGATCTTTTCTACAGCCCAGTTTTGGCAAAGTGAGAACAGACTCTCCATAATTTCATGTTCGATTTAATTTCCTCAGATGCTGCTAAAAATTATTCTCCCTTTCAAATTCTTGATATTTTAAAGTAACAGTTTTCAGATTTTCCATTCTAACTATCAACTTCAAACTTCATCAGGACAGGTTCGTAAATAGTACGTCTTCACTTCACTTTAAGTATTTAAACAAGTCTGATCTATAAATACAGATATTTTTTAAAACTTCTCTTTTGCTCATTGCTCTTTTTATCACTTCTGCTTCTTATTACAGAAAGACAAGAATTCATTCTGGAAATTGCAGTGACATTTCCAGAAGTCTATGTGCATAGTTTTATCTCCTTGCTATCACTCAGTACCCTTGTCTATTTTTGTGTTTCTAGATGTCGTACTCAGTTTCTTTCTGCCCTCCTAATGATATCTGACATTTATACGATAACTTTTGAGAATATGAACTACAAAAAATACCACTGAACTAAAAAGGCATGTAGCAAACAGTGTCTATACAGTATTTCTGCAAGAGAAATAGCAAGAAGTAACTAATAACTATTCTGTGTAAAAAGACTCTAGGGCCTACTTCATGAATAAGCCATGTTAACATCAACTTAGTAATTAAAATTGTTTCACAGGATAGGCAGTTTCATATTTGAGCCTCAGAGAATATGAAGATACTTCATCAAAATGCACTGACTCCTAAGATAGATGATGAGTGGTTCTTCCTTGCTAAGGTTTTCCCTTCCACCTGGATCAGACATAACATCTGTATCTAGCAAATAATCAGCCACTTCTCACTCTTTTTGTTCCTTCCTTCTCTCTCTCTCTGGAATTTTATTCTCTTTCTCTTCCTCTTAAGGCTATCCTACTTCTGTTTCTCACTCTCTACCCTACCGTCAAGCGAAAATATGAAAAACACAAAAATATTCTTCAGAAGTTCAGATTTTTATATATACTGTTCCAGGTGATATAACGACTTAAATATAAAGACTTGTCACTTTTGTTTTGTTTTACATAGGAACATATATTTTAAATCCCTTTTAAATTATTTCCCCATGGTAAATATTAAGAAAAAGGGACTATCTGACAATAGCCAGTAAAATGCAATTTTTAATTCATAGGCCACTAGTGGAAATGCAACAGTTCCTGAGAGAAGAAGGAAACAAAGAAGTAAGCATATTGTTTGTCAAAATAAACGATGCCTAATTTCCTCCTTTCTGTGTCACAGTTTGAGGAACACAGAAAAGGACAGTGTTGTTTTCCTCTGAATTTGTTGTAAACTATCAGCTGGAACAATCTGTCTTTATAAATCATGTAAGTAGGATACATCAGTGGTGCAGAACAATTCTATTTTCAAAATAAAGCATTCCAGAAATAAAAAAGAAATAAAAACAAAAGAAAAAATAGTTCAAAACCAGGATTTAAAGCCACAAATGTGGAATGCAGTGTTAAGCTTTAGAGTAACACAGGTTTTCAAGACCTTCTAATGCTCTGACTGTATGAACCAAAAGGGACAGTGTACTGAAAGAGAATGTGATCAGTCAGTGGCAAGAGACACTGAGGATCTGAGCACAAGCTCTGCTATTATCATGCAAGTTTTCAAAACAAAGAAGGAACTGAAGGAATATAAACCACAGAATAGATTCCTCTACTTTTGCATTTGATCTTGCTTTGTCTGCCACATTACTTGATAGAGAATTTCACCTCCTAAATCTCCAAAGAGCTGTTCCTGTGTGTAGCAGTTGAACAACAGTGGGCAGTGACAGTGATGGTAACTCACACAATGATCAGTTGGTGGCTGGGTAGTTTAGGTGTTCACACAGCTAATTTTGGGTGACTGCCCCCTTAAAAGTTAATCACCAGCTGAAAACTCAAGTTCTCATTTATTCATCCTTGCAAGGTAATTGTGGATATTAGCAACCAATGACAGGCCTTGCCATTTTCAAATTAAAACAGGCATGTGGGAACTCGGAAGGTATGGAGTCTGGGGTTAGACTAGCCACAGCAGAACATTAGGAGAAATAACTCACATCTTGATTGGAATGGGTGAAGAAAGTGGAATGGCTCTGTAAAGAGATAGCAGACAGAGAGCGGTGTATTCTAGTGAGGTACATAGGAAAATAAGGGTTAAATGAGAGGACTATGAGTTTGAAAGTCTAAGGAACAGAGAAGAAAGAGGGAGTATACAGTAAAAGAATAGATTTAGGAAAAGAGAGGAGATGGACAGAGAAAATATGTGGCTTGCTGTTCCTAGATTACGATTTTTAGCAAAACATGCAATTGTTTGTGCTTGTCATAATCAGATTATGCTATCCTGAAATACCATACCTCCCAAAAACTTTGAAGAAACAAATATCCTAAGACTCAAGTGTATCAACTAACTTGTCATGCATGTAGGTGTTTCCTAAATTATTTGGGAATCAAGTATGTGTAATTCGACTTAACAATAAAATAAATCATGTGGTTGAATTCTGCAATTGTGTATCTTCAGGTAAGAATAGAAGAAATTATTTTAGTTTGGATTTTTTTTTTTTTTCAAGAGCTTAGAATGAAAGGCATTTGTTACTTCTTTGGAGGCTAGAACACTTACCAGTACAAAGGACTGCAGTATAAGAAACGGCATTCCATGAAGGAGTTTTGCTCTTTATGATGAAATCCATCCATTTCTAATCACCAGTTTTTCTGTTAGGGTATGCTATACTAAATATTCTCTGCATATAAACAATGCTTTCCTTGAGAAAGAGAAAAAGTGAAGTTACTACTGGTGTTTCTAAGAAAAATTGTGTGTCAGGAAAGGCTTCATCATCCACCTTCAATGTTTAGCTAACAAATAATCCTCATTTTCAACTAAGAGTTTATTCAAGAGTTTTCAAAGTCAAACTATTCTTTTCAAAGCCACCAAACTGCAAACTTAAAATTTCAATTATAGTTACTTATTGGTCAATTTCTTATCATAATTAATGTACTTGCATAAGTTTTCACATGCAAAATGATGACTTGAAGTACTGTTTTGTTCTGAACTTATTAAGAAAGTTTGCACTGCAAAATGTCTTATAATGACTAGTTTTATAACCTTTTTATTATTTTTTACACTATGGGAAAAAAAGATTTTGTGACCAAAACTCAAGCCATATGAAATGCAAATAGGAAAAACTACTTGATTTTAACAGTGCACATTGCTTTGGTATGCATACTTACTGAAGCACCATCTCAGAATAGTATTACTTATTATTCCTTCAGAAATTATTTGATTCTTGGCCAGATAGGTATTTTAGGTTTATTTTACTTTTTTTGTCTGATTCCCTTCTTTTTTCCCCCAAGGGTGCCTGTAACTTAACTTTTCTGCTTCACAAAGAGATAGTACAAATTTTAGTTGTATCTTTTGTTGTTTGATATTATCAGGTCATTGTTTGTTCTTAATTAACTGAACATTCTGATATTATCTTTGCTAGGAGAAAATTAAAATAAGGATAAAGTTCTTTATATTGGCCTTGATTTTAATACATAAAAAACCCCAAATAGATAGCAAGAAGGAAAAAAAAAACGAACATGAAATGCTATATTTATAGAAAAAGTGTATCTAAAAATCGATACATTTCTTCATCTTGCTACAGTCAAAACTGCATTTCACAGCATCTACTTGACCTCAGAAATTGAAATAATCTTAGATTATAGCTAATTCATTTGTTTTGTCTAGGATATTGGCAAATTTAACAAATGAGATAGCCTGATAATTACTGCTGGAACTGGGATTTATATTTGATTTCTCAGTCATTGATCATTGCTTCAAAGAATGATTCATGGACTCTGCCTGTAGAACGTAATTCCTCAAGGGAAAGTCCTAGACTGGGACAGAGTTCACTGAACAATCCAATGTATCCTAAAGTGTTTGTCAAACAGGAGAAACTTTAGCTTTTCAAGTCCTTGATCTTCAGGTTCTTGACACTGCCAAACCTGATCACATATTCCTGTGTGGGTTAATATTGTAAATAAAAGGGCTTTCTTTAGCCATTTTTTTCTGTTTTGGTGTGAGGAGAAAAGAAGGAAATTGCTCATTTCCCATATCTGTTATCACAGTTTTAAAATCTATCACAGTTCAAAATGTATTAATTGTTGGATAACTCTTTTAGGAATCTACTCTTTTTATTCAGGAAGTGTGGCTGGCATTAAAAGACTATCCTAGCATTAAAAAAATCCCACAAGAGACACAAGCAGAGGTCTCTTGCTTACAGTAATTGAAAAAGCAGCTCACTTTGGCAGAAACAAGGTCCTCACCATTATCAAGACACTGATAGCATGATTAAGTTTGTATTACTTTCCATACTAGTACCTGCATAGGAATGTTATTAGTAGGTAAAGATAATACTTCAGTTATCAGATGTATGGAAAATGAGAGTGCTGGTGTACAAGTTTAAAAACAAACCAGTGGGAGATCACAAGCCAGAACTACAATTTAATAGGAAAACTAAATTAAATGCAATAGTGCAAGAACACTGACAGAGTCAGGATACAGCCTGTCACCCTGGTAGTCAGGGTGGTGGTAGCAGTCCAGGTGAAATGGTTCTGTTGAAGCAGTGATCCTGTAGAAAAGGGTCTGGTCTTCAGCTGAAGGTCCAGTGGTAGCTCTTGTCCTCTGGGAATCCAGTAGGTAAGGGCTGAGTATGGCGCTCCAAACCTCAGATTATATCCAGGTAGGAATGCTTGGTTCCTCCCCGTGGGCAGAACATTTCACAATGGGATGACGCAATTTCATGAGTCATACAGTGAGGTTTGACAGCCCATTAACAGAAAATACCGCTCTGGAGGGAGTTATCAGGGATGTGTCATAGAAGAGCTAAAGCACATTGCCCCACCTGGTTTTAACAGATGGTGATAGAATACATACTTTTGGTTACATCTTACATTGTAACCTAAGGCAGCTGGAATGATTGTATTAAGCATGTATGATTAAGATAAGCATAAATCAAATAAATGATAGATTTTATGACATGGCAAAATGCATGACTAAAAGTTTTGAGTTGCAGCAAAGGTGAAATAAGTACCTCCAAAATAAGATTCAGAATCTGAATGCTGATGAAAACTGAATTTTCAAGTCTTTATGAAACAAATAGACCAATGATAAGAGAAAATGACAAAACAGCATAATGAAAAGGTAATTAGCACTGGTAACATTTCAAGTAAAATCAGGATGATTTTCTCTCTGATGAACAGTGACAGGACTTGAAGAAGTGGCATGAAGCTGTGTCAGGGAAAGTTTAGGTTGGATATTAGAAAAAGGTTCTTCACCCAGAGGGTGGTTGGGCACTAGAACAAGCTCCCCAGAGAATCAGTCAAAGCACCAAGGCTGAAGTAAATTCAGTTACTTTATTGTATTAACTATCTACTTAGTGAAAAAACAGATTTTTAAAAAATTGATAGCTTAGATATTCTGCTTGCTGATCAAAATGGATAATACAATCCATCGACGACAGCCACCTAGGCTGATCAAATATATGAGACCAAACACATATTAAAACAGTTGCTATCACTATTTAGTATTAGTACAAAATAAAAAAACAGAGAAAAAATCACATTGCTTCAAAGCACATTAAATACTACAGCTTGTACCTGAATTGCAAGTCTTACCTTTACTGAAAGGTGTTGGCAACTTCCCTGACCTTTACATCTGGTATTTTTGGCTATCTAGGTGTTCAATATTAACCCAAGTGTAGAGAAAATAAGCTGGGGTCATATCTATTTTTGGGGCACTCAATTTGAAATCAGAAAAAGGACAATCAAAATCTCTGAAGATTAATAGGGTTTGAAGAAATTTTTTCTTCAAAATGGGCAGCACAATACTTTCTAGACTATAAACATCACTTCAAACTATAAATAAAAATGAAGCCCTGCTATGACTGGCAGTGGTGAGTCTGTTACAGTGATTCACATAGAAATACTCACCTTCCCCTCATTTTTACAATCCTTTTCATATTGAAGTTTATGGTTTGGACTGAAATAAAATCAGAACATCACAGAACATAAAAATGTTGCTAACTTATATATATTTAAAATAATCAAAAAAATGCTGACAACAGTTAAAAACCAGTATTGATTATTTGCAGATATTTCATTGCTCAAGAAAAGTTTTCTATGTGATGCTATTTAAATAAAATAAAATGCAACAAAAGTACTTTTTTTGCAATAGTTTTCATGACAGTTATTTATCCACTTTTTCTTTGCAGATTTTGTTTTCAAAATTAACATCTTATGTTAATAGTTGCTGAAAAAATGAGTTTTGGGTTTTTTTATGAACTGTGCTGGTGTATTACCATCTTGCTGGGAATCTTGGAAGTTGTAGTAAATCATATGATGCTCTAAGACTTGATATGGTACCTTTGCAATCGGTTATAGTCCTTTCTTTTGAATTTAGTCTGGTAAATTTGTGCTGAAACTCAAAAGTGTTCCTGAGATCACCATACTGATTCACTCAGAAGATTGTTTAATTACAAATTCCACAAGGCAGGAGACAATAATTTTTAGTACTACTTGTCTTTCAAGGAGATAAAATTTTCTTTTGACTTATAACCTTTCCAAATTTTCTCATTTCATTACCTATAGTTTTCATTTTACTCATAAATGTAAAGCTGAAATGTCAGCTGGTCTTGAAGTAACTATATTCAACTATTTGTTTCTATTCTCATGTCCTGAAAAATGCATAGTGACTAAAAATGGGATATTTTTGGTAGGTATTTCATATATGACAATCCTTACTGGCAAAAGAAATATAACAAAAAAAATTATAGAGGCAGAAGCATAAGCACATAAATTGTTTTAATGAACCATAGTATTGGTGGAGCAATAGGTAGGATGCAGCTAAGGTGTTTTCTATAATAAATCTAATTAAGTGAAACCTACTGCTTTCTTTTGGATCAGCGGATCAACTGAAAATACCATTTTCATAGTCAGACAAGTTATCATGCATTTATCTATGAAAGTAGTGTAGCATGTATCTCTGTTTATGAGTCTATAGACCTATCTATCTCTCATCCCTGCTGGTGGTCTGATGAAGTTGGAGAGGGGAGGAAAATTGTAGGGGGCAGAATTTGGTAAATTGTTATTTTTTGGTCTGTCTGTATGAACTTTGGGTACAACAAATAGGGATTTAATAAAGGTAAAACAAGAATATTGGTATTTCATTAGACTTAGAGTACTACAACTGTTAGGAAAATGTGCCAGAATAAGAAGAGAACTTTACATCCTATTGAATTGGTAATGGAAAAGGGGAAGAAAAAAAAAAAAAGCACAACAACTCAAACCAAACCCCCGAACTTGAGATATTTCACTAACATGAAAAAAATATATTATTTGCTCAGAGCGGTTAATGTTTTCAAACGCAGCTGAAATCCACGTTAATGGATTTTGGAATGAAACCAACCTCTTAGAGTCTGGGTTAAAGGTTTGAAGGTTTGTCAATGGTTTCTTTATGGAAATGTAAAGGATTAAAACTCAAATAATTTCTTTGTTCTGCAAAGTTTTTGCTCAAAATCACACTATATTTGAATTATAACTTCCAGACTCTGGGTTGATATAATTTACAGAAGGGGATTGACTATTTCCAACCATACATCTATAACAACCTACTAAAATACACACAAGAACTAGAAGAAATATTTAAGAAATTGACAGCATTTATATTAATGAAGAAATGAATGTTGAGTACTTACATGCTTTTTAAGCAAAATTCAAATTCTTTTCCCAGCATTTTTAATAGTTTTTTTTTTTTCTGAAAACATCAGTGATATTGCATATTTTTGTCCTTTAATATTAATAATAAATTATTTGGTAAGTGTCCACAAAGGAAAATACAGACATATTTTTTACACAGAAAATTTAGTCATGATCTAATGTTCTTTCTGTTATTTCCATTATTGTAAAGGTAGATAATAAGAACTATATTTTACCTCTAAGTTGTACTATTTCCCTTCTGGCCCACAGTATGAAATAGATTGTGCAATAATGCTTCCAGACTGACTTCTATTATAATGACTTCTAGATCCATTAAGTTAGGATAAGAAGCATTCCCTTTGAGCTAATCATTTAAGTCATTACAAAATGCTATGTAGAGAACAGACCTACAGGGGGATGAGCTGGTCAAGCTACTAAGCCATGTCTCTATTACCTTCACTGAAACATCAGACAGCATTTATTTAACTGTTTGTTACAAGATTATTTGTCCTTGTACTAATATTTCTAGAGTGGAATTTGCATGTCCATGCACACATATGCACACAAATATATGTGTGTGTGTATGTGTGTGTGTGTGTATGTATACATGCATTTTCACATAACACATATATATGGAAACAGAACTCCTTGAATTCAGGGAAAACAATGACCATCAAACTCACTAATGATGGATAATCATGCTTTTTATGATGGATAATATAACATGATTTTCATATGAAAAATGCCATGAGAAATCTCATTAATTGTGACACTACGGATTATTTATATATTCAGGAAAATAATGTATTTCCTGTTGAGAGTCACAGTAATGGGGTATGAGATGAGTCGTTTCATCTAGCTATGCTCATGTTATATATCAGTACGTTTCACACATTCTGAGGCTGTTATCCTTGTGGTTCAGATGTCAGCATATGCCCGTAATCATGGATGTATACACCTGTGGTCCAGTTAGAGAGTCATCATAAAGCCACATAAATGAAATTCTGGTAACTCACTTTTCACCAGAAGCACTCTTTTATTTTTATGGTTCACACGTCTGGAATCATGATAGCACACAGGCCAAATTCAATAGATAATTGTTGCGATGGCTAAGTCCACTTTACACCCCCCAAGTTGCCCTAAAAGTGGTCTCTCCCCACTACACTGTGCTAGAAAGTTCTCCCTTTGTCTAGGTCTTGCTGGTCACTGGCCCTCTCCCCCCTCCCATCCCTTTTCCCATTGGCCCCTGTTACGTCACTCAACCTTGCCTCTGCCCCCTAGCCTTCAGACTATTGGTTTTGGATGCTCTGCCCGCCTTTGGGAGCTTTGGGAATAAAACCAGTGTGGGCTTTCAGTTTGGGGTTCTTCTTGCCTCTGTTCCCCTCCGGGTGTGTTGCCATTAATCGCCTCGGAACTACATTCAGAGAACCCTCTCGCCTCTTCGTCTCCGGTTCGTGCACAGACTGTGTGCGAGCGGCTGCTCGCCTACATCTGCGAGGGTGAGGTCGTGTGCACGCGTAGGTGCTACCGGTGTGCCGCCTGAGCGTGCCCGCGAGGGACCCTGTGGAATATACGCAGCATCAATTCACCGAAGCCCTCATTCTACAGATAATCATAATTTTCATGTTGTTTTCTTTTTATAGTAGCCTAATCTTCAAGTTTTCAGAGAAAGTTCAGTCCACATTCCAAGCCTTCAAAACAACAAACAAAATCCAAAATTCCATTAAAAAATATACTGCTGGAATTAACTAGATTTTTTGCTGAAACCATTTTCCAATGTTTTGAATGACACATATCTGCAATGTTGGGATGCTTTCCAGCCAAGTAATAATGCTGCTATTTATATGTACGTGTATTTAATTATTGTTACTGATTTTTATCCTTGTAAAAAAAAACCCCTCCAAACTAAAAAACAAAAGGAAGTTTAAATTGACCTTAACTGAGAAGACACTGAATACATCTCAGTTTAATAATTGCAAATTCTTTTTATGCTCATAAACTCAGCTTTTCCTCTGAAATCTTCATTAAGACAATAAAGCTAGGGATGTTGGTTTGAAGTTTTCTCTTAACAACATCTCACAGCCACTGAAATCAGTGGTGAATCTCTTGATAACTTTAATAGTTCTTCAATGGATTTTTCAGTTTTAAGCTTTTACCCTTTCTTTTCCCATCACATAAAGACTTTTGCAATGCTAGAAAAATTCTGTCTTTTTATCTTTTTTTTTTAACCTGATCAGTGAAACCCATCCACTGTCTGGACCTGTGGGTGTATAGAGGTGAAGTATAATCTTGACTGGTATTTTGGAAGATTTCAGACAGTTGGTAGATCTGGTACATAGAGGAAAAAAATTCTTGTAGTGATAAATATTTGAGCCTTCTCAAAATATGTTTTTTTAATTTTCTTGTATATCAACAAGCATCACTGCATTAGTGTATTTTTTTATTGATTCTAGTACATCACTTTCTAAATGTTTCACTGATTCTGCAGATTGCAGAATGTAACATATTTTCAGCTAGACAGTTAGTATTACAGTCTTCTTTTAGTTTTCAAATAAAAATGAACTTGTTTCCAGAATTATTGGTTTTCTCTTTTCTTTCTGGCAAAAAACCTGAAAAATACTGACATCAAATGTAAAGCTTATACATACATCAGTATGAGACGTCCTATAGCAAGTCAGAACTTATATGTGAAGGTCAGAGTTGGATCAGTTGCCTAACACATAACTCTCATTTTTATCTACAGTATTTTGCTTACTACATTGGCCCTCCTAACTTTCCCTAGTGGAAATAGATTAGTGGAAAGTGGTTAGGATCCTCGAGTATCCGTTGAGCTACTGGCTGTCCTGTGTCAAGCCTAAGCAGAGATGACAGAATTACAGAGTCATTTATGTTGCAAAAGACTTTTTAAGACCATCAAGTAGAAACACCACTAAACCATATCCCCAAGTGCCATATCCCACTTCCCTGGGCAGCCTTTTCCAATGTCTGATCACCATTTCAGTGAAGAAATTTTTCCTAATATTTAATCTAAACCTTCCCCTGGAGCAAACTGAGGTTGTTTCCTTAGGATGCCACTGGCTGCCTTGGCCATCTGCTAAAACTCTTTGTTACAGGTTGCAGCTATCATTTAATCCTGGTGATATGAACAGTAAGCAGAGAACACTGACAAATGGCTGGTTTTAAAGTGGCAAGAACTTGCGAAGATTTGGTGGTTCTTTTGTACGTGTAAAGTGGTAATTTCCTTTGAAGGGTTAAAGGCAGAGATCTTGATGAGATTTCATTTCACCTGGCTTAGATGTCCCTGATCCAGGCATCTGCTCCTTAGCTGGTTGCCCTACCCATCAAGTATAGTTGAAGGAAAAAAGTAGTTAATCATACTGAAAGTAGGATTCATCTGATTCACTTTATGTCTCTTTCTGCTTCCTGATAAAATGATTTATACTATAAAACTACCCTTCCCCCCTCCCAGAGGTTGAGCCGTCAGTGATCCAAGGCCAAGTTTTGATAGAGAAAGTCTACTGAGTAGAACCATGCAAGATAAGAAATATAAAATTGCAGACAGAAGCAAGATTGCTGGTGTAAGGACAGTCTGCAGCACAATGACTCCAGAAAACAAAACAACACAATGAAATACAATCCCCTCCAAAAAAACCCCAAACAAATCCAAACCAAAAATAAACTGAAATAACAACAACAAACCCCCAACCAACAAAACAAAATCAACAAAATCCCACATGTGGATGTAAAGAGATAAACAGGAAATCTCAAGATGGCAATTTAGGCACACTAAAAATCAGGCTTATGCAGGAGCAAAAGCTGAACCTGGTGACAGCTGCTGAATAAAGACTTTTTGGACACAGAGTCCAATATCATTCAACCTAGCAGTTTATTTGTTCTAACCATCTACTGGCTTTGTCTTTTAAAATTGTGTCATTTGGAGCCCCTTAAAAAAGATAAAAGTTGTTCAACATACTGACAGAGAAAGCACTGAGATTCCTAGGTGATTATTATAGACTCCTATCTACCTTGTCCAGGAAGATTTCCAGGAAAGCTATGAGGGCAAAGAAAATAATAAAACCACCCAAAAGTACAAACCAGAAAATATTCAGGAGTAAGTAGTACATTCGTATGTAAGAAGGATTCAAGAGGGATCCCTTCTAATATGACAAAATATTTTAATTCATTCCAAAAAAAAAGCCTTCAACACTGGTGATATGTAGGATAGATTATACAAATGTGGTGATGCAAAATCCGATGAGGAGGTTAACCTCAGTGATCTCAACTGCTTACATAAAAGAGAACCACCAATCATAGAATCATGAATCATAGAACTATTTTGGTTTGAAGGGACACTAAAGATCATCTGGTTCCAACACCCCTGCCATAGGCAGGCACTGATGCTACCTACTAGATCAGCTTGTCCAGGGCCCCATCCAACCTGACCTAAGATAGAGACCAGATATTTCTTCATTGTAGAATTCTGACAAAATTGCTACATGAATGCATACTGAACTATGTTCAGTAATGCAGATAAACAGAAAATGCAGTAGCTGTATAATAAAAATATCAAAATATGAGAGAAGTTGTGAATGAATTGTGAATGAAATAGCTAAATTTGGAAAGAAAAGTTACTTCAAGAAATTGAAGTTAATGAATTAAATAGCAGATAAAAAGTAGAGGGGATATATCAAAGTAACAAATTAACCTCCTATGTTTCTTTGTTAAGAAAACTTCCAATTTTTTTTCTTCAGACAAAGGCAATGCTTTATCTAAACTACTTTATCTGGACTTCAGTAGAGCAGTTGATATATTGCCAGGGGAGGTGTTGTTAATTAAGATGAAGAAGATTGAGATTCATGTAAGAATGGATGAACCATTCAGTCTGTACTGAAAAGGAAATGGCTGGTAAGGAATTATGCTATCAGAAAGGTTCCACAAGTCTTATATGTGGATTTGGTTTTGCTTTATGTTTAGTTCATACTTTATTTAGTGCCCTGGGCACAAAAGAATTGAGAATATGCTGATGACAAAACATTGGGATGCACCGATAAAAGGAAATACAAACAGGGTCAGCTAAAGGACAGCAATAATTCAACTGTGTTAAAAGCCATATATGCAGTAAAAATCAGATATTTGGGAGCTAACAGTAAAACATTTTGTAGCAAGGTGAGAGCTCTTCAGACAAAAATATGGAAGGTGGAAGAGAATCTGGATATTAGTAGATCACAGAACGTTGCAATCTTTGGTCCTGTAAATTTCTTACAGACACAAGAAAATATGGTTTTGTTCCCTTAGAAACATTTCTTTCTAGTCTGATCACCTCTGTTCAGCCAAGGTACTTTCAAAACTGGAAAGTACAGACAAATTCCACTTCTGATGAACTGAGGAATTAAACTAGTTTATATTTAAAGATTAAAACATCTTGACCTAGCAAATTAAATACTGTAGATAGATATGTTTATACAGTACAAATAGAGACTTCTCTATATTCTAAGTATTGTATGTTTTAATTGCATATTTCTTTATTGCATATTACCTCATCAGTTTGCAGAATCCCACAACCTCCTTCAGAATCCCATACCCATAGGATTGCACCTTCATCTGTTGCAAAGTGCAGATTTGCCTGCAGTTTCTCGATAGCCCATCAATTAGCAGGACTGACAAGGTTTGTTTCTGGTTATATTTTGTTTATGCTAACAGGTCAGGGTTTATGCCTCTGTGTGTTTCTTTCCCTTTCCTTATCTTCCCAATTTACAATATAATTTTTTACACACCCTAATTTGTGCCACTGACCAGGTTTGTTCTCATCAAGACCTCCCTTATTATGTGTTGGCCAGATACCCTTAAAGGAGCAGACACTCTCCTACCCCATTGCTTTACTTATGCATAAATCAGATTTAGCGTTTCTAGGACTGGATTAATCTCACCTAGCTATAGTCACTACAGTGTAACTAACTACATTTGACCAAGGCTCGTCTTTGTAGCGGATGTGGAGAAATCAGTAAATATTTATTGCAAATATTCTCTTCCATTGCCAACAACTCCTTCAAGCTGAACTGAGTTGTACTCACACATACATACAGCTCAGATACAGTTACAATTCACCTGTCTAAATTTAGATGGGATGCATCAACCTTTCATGAAGAATCAATAATACTGGTTTTTATATGCCGCAAAAGTGTCCTGTGCAGAGCCAGGAGTTGGACACAATGATCTTGCTGGGTCCTTTCCAATTCAGCACGTTCTGTGATTCTATGATAACTCACCAGTTTTTACATTTGTTAAAAAATGAGGACAGAACCCTGAGTCAGTGCACTTTAAGCAGGGTTTTTGCTCTTTTCCCATAGTTAACTTAAAGCCAATATACAAGAAACATTTTGACATAAACTCAATAACGTGTGCTTGATTGGATTAACAGAAACATGATTGTGTGTTTATGCTTAATCTGGATCACACCAGTACTGCTGTGCTAGCAGGTAGATATTAGGCAATTTACAGGTTCACATTAATGATAGTGGACTGACCATGCAGACAGAGACAGAATTTCATTCATCAATTCTGATTGCTGTAATGTGTCTTCCCCTCCTAGTTAAAAATCAGGTCCATAGGGTGGCATTGGTATCTCATTCGTTTTACATTTCTGTGTCAGTTCTCCTCACCTACAAATTGTGAAATTCAAGGCTAAGATTAAATTGAATAGTGTTTGCAGGTATTTTCCATAGAATCATTCCATTCAAATGATTTTAGTAATCCAATTTATAATGTCGCTGCACAAAACCTTGAATCAAAACACCTGAAAAGAAATTGTTTTATGCTAATGGAAAGAAAAGCCCCTGATGGAAATTTCTTCAGGTGGCTTTGTTGTTAAAGTGTTTCAGTTAACTGTGTCTCAGCTGACACCTTGTACAAAAGATTTAGGCTCCATTTGTCCTCTGTGGGAACTATCAATTTTCAAGACAGCTTAAGACTTCAGAAATTCAACAAAAGTTTTTGTGTAATTTCTGCTTGTGGCCTGATGCAGTTGTAGAAGTTGTTCACTCTAGATGGGTAAGGGGCTAATTGTTTTCCTATTAGAAATATGTAGATTTCTGGCCATTATTTTGCAATATATAAACACTGTCTATATATTTTAAGTTTATATATAATTAATATTTTATTACATACATATACATTGCAGTTCTCTATATTGTACTGTATTTTATTGCATTGTACTATACATATTTTTAAAAAATAGGATAAAACATCACTCTTCACATTGTGTTGATTAATCCATGATTACACATCACAGACTGAATTATTTTCTCCGTAACAACTTTAGTTTCTAAGTTAGAGGAATTCCCCCTTCCTTTACTTTCATTTTCTTTACTTCCTCTGTGATTTTTGAAAGCCAGTTTGATACCCACTCAAGCAAAAATGCGCAATAGTTTTGGCAGCCCTTTACTACTCCATTTCTCCCTTCACTTATTTCTATATACTTATCCTAATTAGCAGAACTATCCATGTGCATGCACACTCACATGTTGCTCACGGAGAAGTCTAGGTGGAAACCACCAACCTATTTCATAGCAGAACTTCTGTCTGTCATTTGGGCTTTTCCTCTTATGATTTGTGTAATAAACTACACACACGTATGTCAGTGGCTCTTTCAGTTTTTCTTTTAATCGGCACTGAGCAACTTCTGTATTCCTGTTATTCTTAAGACGTAAAAACAATCTAATTATATTTCATTAGAAGATCTTTTAAAATTATATATAAAAGGTATTCTAAACTTTCTCCCCAAAGAAACATTTCTGTTCATACCATGCATATCAGTGAAATCCCTCTGTGCTACCAGTCTTACAGAAATAAGTTAAAATGTCTGCGTAATAAAGGCTATATTGTAATTTTACAGGAGCTCCCAAGGAAGACTAGGCTTAAGTACACACATGTTTTGAAAGCAGAACAAAGATATTATTATGACTCAGTTGTTCTGGATGGTTTACTGTGTAAGAGAGAAGCTGAAAGCAATGCTCAAGCTCTCAGGATTCTCCCCTTACATATGTTTCCTTCTTGAAAACAGCAAAAAGAAAAAGCTTCACTTACTTCCACTACAGATCATGTTGTTACCCAAAGACAAAAGCTATCATATAAATAAAATACTCAGTGTTCCACAGTTCATTGCAATGTGAACTGAAGGAAATGGTAAGAAAACTGGAGGGCTGAGGAATGATTGATTTGCTTCTGGTTTACAGTAAATCTAATCTGTGGTATGAATGAAAAGCTGAAAAGTTGCTGGTTATGATGTTCAAGCAGTCTGGAATGTGCCAACAGAAAAATAAATTAATTCATTAGTTACATTGTTCAGCTTGACAGCTGTATACTTATGCAAATGTATGGCTTTGTACTTGCTTAATTATTTTGTCACCTAATTTTCCTCAGTATTGCACAAAATTTCACTCAGTTTTCCAAAGGTGGGCGACATTCTAAAAATTCACCAAAAGTCTGTGTAGCTTTCACCCTCTAAGTACCTATATTTTTGTGATGGAAGCTTAAGTAGCAACCAGAAAATTTGAAGATGCCATCACAGTGACCACAGACCACGAGATTTATTTTCTTTAATCCCTGTGGTGTTCACAAGCTAAATAGTTTTTGCATCTGAGTCTTCTGAGAAATCTTAGATGAAAGACCTTCTATGAGCATTTTTAATGCATGTAGTAATAATTGAACCCACTATAAAGCAGAATAGCCATTATTAAATCTATTAAATTATACAGGCAAAGCAAAGATGTACTGTCCAGAATCTTTTATATAATAGTACAGTGGTTAAAGCAATAGACCAGAATATGAACTATTTTTAGCTTTGTTCTTACTTCTGAATTGTTTTTATGACTGTTTTTGATATTCACATTTTTTACTTGGTTGCTTTTTAATTAAAAAAGTGAAAGAAGTACACAAGTAAAGAGCTGTGTTCTAGGATTCCTTTTCCTTTTCCTTTTCCTTTTCCTTTTCCTTTTCCTTTTCCTTTTCCTTTTCCCTGTGTGCAGGGGTTAATTAGGTCTGAGTTTCAGAGTCAGAGCTTTTCTTGATTGATTTCTTTTTTGTTGGTCCAATGGGTCTTCCTTATTTTTGGGCACAATGCTTGAGTTGCAAAAGGAAGGTTAGGAAATGACCCAATTCTACAATTTTTTGCTAGGGCTCTCTGCTTGGAAACTCTTTTGCTGTCAGGAAAAGCCATTATCTCATTTACCCTTATTAAACTTTCAAAATACAAAGATAATCAAAAGCATGTTTTAAGCCTGTGTAATATGTTCTCAGTAAGTAGTGAACGCAAGAAAGATGACTATTCAAAGAAATGAAAAGTGAGGAATCTCTTTCAAGGCTCTTACTTTCAGTATGCAGTTCAGCTAATATTTACACTTCTTACCTTGAGGTTAGCAGTACCTGAAGTGTAATTCAACGTGTTAGAAAAACAGTATCTCTGACCTGCACCTAAGTTACAAATGAGTAAACCATTTCAGATGTCAAATCTCGAGCGGTATTCCCATTTCAATACTAACCTAAATTCTGGGCATGCAGCATTGTTACACAAAGAAAGTGAATTCCTTAGGACTTAATAGAAGCTGTCTCTTGTTTTGCATAATGAGAATTCTTTTATTACTCCTGTACTTAATAGGACATTAATTCCTGCTTTCAGTGTATGGAGGACTAATATTTTTTTTCTGCATTAATATCAATAATTTGGAGAAGGGGCAATTTTTGTTCTCTATATCAGCTTAAACACAGCTTTTGTGATTTTTGGGGTGGTGTTTGGTTAGTTTAGTTTGGTGGGGCTTTGGGGGAGGTTTTTTGCTTTTTTTTTTGTTTGTTTGTTTGGGTTTTTTTGTTTGTTTGTTTTTGATTTTTGGTTTTAATTGAGTTCATGGCACTGGAAAAAATGGTGATGTTTATCACACCCAAATGCAGCTTTATGTTTAAGGTGCTGGTGTCAGCACTGTTATTTCAAATCAGCCTTGCACACAGTACATTTCATGAATTTATGAAGAATGAATGTTACTAAAAGTCAGAGATCTTTCTTTCCTTCCAAAATGAGAAGTGATTTTAGATGTTACCTTTTCTGATGTCACACTTTTCTGTTTAAATGTAGGTAACACTGTTGTTCAATTTCCAAAACAAAAAATGGTTTTCTTGGGATTTTCATGATTACAGCATTGATGACAAAAAATGAAGTGAGGAAAGAACATAAAATATCAGGACCACAATGAACTTAAACCTCTGTCCTTTCTTTAACAATGACATTTAAAAATAAACACACTCTGACATGGTAATTTTTTCTTAGGTTCAATGTTGTGGTGATGGAAATGAGTTTTGTAACGAAAATTGAATAATCAAACTTGTAGTAATTCATGAATCTCCAATACAAAAGGGAGGTTGGACATAATTTGATTGTTTTCATTTGTTTGGGGATTTTGTTGTGGTTTTTTGTGCATTTGGGGTTGTGTTTGCTTTTTTATTTTATTTTCTTTGCCTAAGCTAACTGTACATTGTATGGGGTAGTATTTAAGTGATCTATCTATCTATCTATCTGTCTATGATATACCTTTTTAATGTGTATGACTATGAAATTTCATACTATCTCTCTTTTGCCAGTTTCAGGCATACATGAGAGTCCCGGCTATGACTTCATAATTATATGATATTGTGTCTAGTACCAAATCCTCTTTTTCATATATTCTCTCTTTCCATAAACACTTCCCCCCCCCCCCCCATT
>VZTI01004622.1:143416-247672 GCA_013397865.1 Struthidea cinerea
AAAAAAAAAAAAGGTTAATAATGAAAATCTAATGAAATGAAAGGGAAAAGGAGAAAATCCTCTGAGGAGTGCATAGACAGAGCACATGGGAAATTAGAAGATCTTTCCAAATATGATGCTGTAATGGGTAAAATAAGGTAATGCATTTCTCAGAAATTTGTCTCTTCATGAAATACCATATCAAGAGAGATTATCAGACCTATTGAAATCTATGAAGAATGAATATTTGTAAACTTGATTTGTGTAAAATGAAGAAAAAGCATAAATATGCAAAAAAAAAAGAAAACAAAGAAGCACTAATTGCCACATTAGTAATTCTGCTTGGCAAAACAGTGTTCTGAAGACAAAATTTGACAATTAAAGGCAATTACAGACCTCCTAAATCACCCTCAAACCATCTCCAACATGACTTTTCTGCTTCCTTCTATTATCAGCCTGACGTGCGAGAATTTTCTGCTTCCCCTGCAAACAAACAAATTTCAATCAGTGTGTTGGTGTCAATGTGGGGAAGCAGAACAACCAGATACAGTAGTAGACCATGTGTGCTGCTTCTACTACAGTTTAGTCTTAGATTAACCCTCCCTAATCTTGCAAGAACAAAAGGAGATTAGTTTGGGTTTTTGTTTTATTTTTAAGTAAGCACTCCTAGCAAATATTCCTATCCAATCCTAATTTTTGCACCAGTGGACATCTTAAGTTTAGGAGTTAATGTAAATTACAGATAGCACGTAAGCGAAACAGTTTTCTGGTGGAAATTCTGGTACTTGGAAAATTGGAGTAGAAGCAAGCCAAAAGCATCCATCACTGATGGAGCAAAGGGAAGAAAATGAACTGGAATATTTTTTTTTTTCTGTTGAATTCGCCACTTTCTTTATAATATCAAAGCTTTTTTTTTTGATGTTTTATTCTTTGAAATTTTTTTGTCTTACACCATATAAAACAGACATCAGTGATCAATTAAGAAATTGAAATGTTTTAGTCTTAGTGAAGAAAAATACTTCTATAAACTTGCATTTAAACTCTCTGTTGAATTCTGTAACTCAGAGAAACCTTTGAAAATGCACGAGAAGTTCTTCTGATGAAAAATATTGGACTAGATCTAAAAGGGATATCTCAAAATGCATATAGAAAATTAGTTTTGGAATAGATTTTTTTAAAAACCAGAGTTCAAGTGATACACAAGTAATCAGAACATATTTTAAAGCCTAATGACAGCATGACTTATGCCTCTGGCAAGATGTATTGTCACAATTCTTGCAGTCAATTTTTCTTTTAAGTAAATTTATTTGTTTTTCCAGTATATTAGAAAATGTAAATCAGTTTAGAAAGCAATGTTTCTTGTCATTTGTTTTGTAGTGAGCATGGAGAAAGAGCTTGCAAACTTGTGAAATACTTCACATAAGATTCTTCTTCAGTTGTCTATCTATAGAAAAAATCTTTTTTTAAAAACCAGAATTATTGAAATACTGTATTTCTCTCATAGGCATCATTTCTTTCACAGCAAGTTTCATTAAAAAAAGTAGTTATGAATAAATATCAGGAGCAGACGTTTGTATCAATCCTGTATGACGTTTACCTGCCTTGTACAAAACAGATTTGTTTGTCAGAATGGTCTAAAGTCTCAGAACTGGTTTGGGAAGAACTATTTAGTTGTGGAGACAGAGAAAAATTTAGCTAGTAAAGTTAAGTATCTTCTTATTTTAAAAATTATGGGTAGTGTGTGACAGTATGTTACACTGAGGACTTCATATTCACTACAGTGAAAAGAAACAAATTCAGACTTACCACATTTTTCTTCCTTAATTCAAAGAACAAAATTAAATCAGAAACTTGGATTTTTTTTTTTTTTCACTAAGTCATTTAAAGCTACTTTAGCAAACACTGTGAGATTATAAGAATCCACACAGGCTAAGAATTGGGGGAAAAACATGCAGATGTATTGAAGAGTTAATTGATTTTGCCCATAAGTGAATTAAAAGTTTGAAGTTTCATTTTAAACTTGGATCATATGGCAAGCTGGATGGAAAATTCCACACACTTACTGAAATAGTGTGAATAATGTTCTGAAAGTTTAATATCACTACTGTCTCAGTTTATTATGCCATAATAAATTTCAGTCTTCTGTGACTTTAGAATAAGAGTGGGTGAATTTTAAAACAATACTGTGTTAATCACAACCAAACACCGTGATTCTGTTATTCCTCTTCGTGCTCCTTGGTTCGTAAGTCAAACAAATGTTTTACCTCTGCGTATATTCCATTGGGACGACAGTTACTCATTCATGTCCTCTCTGCTGAAGCTAGAAATACAGCAATCTTCTGTCACTGAGTGAAGACAGTATCTCAAAGCATAGAGTGAGCAAAATTATCCTTACTGACAAGGTTAATGTACCAAAATCAAGTACATTCTTGCCTGAGTACTGTCACATACTCTTGAGCTGCTATAACCCTTTGAGACTACAGGTGGAATGAAATGGAAAACAATTTAATTAAATGTGCTGGGAATGTAATCTGGGACATTATGTATTTGTTGAAGAAATCTGGTTTGGAGGAACTGTATTACACCGGGAAATTATCCTTACTAGTAAACAGAGTCTGTGATGGCACAGCTGAACACTGCAGGTGTAAGGACAATACATAGATATTTAATACAATGACAAATTAAAGATCCGGTACTAAATCTGAATATTTTTAAACTCAGTGTATTCCCTGGACTCTCATAGCATATGGAAGCATGTTTCATTGATGTATTATTGTAGTTCCTTGTGTTGCTGTAGCTATGTGTAGCTAAATGGAGCTATGATTAATTTCATACATGTCTTAGTCCAGAGTTATTATCAGGTTAGTCTGATAATGTACAGTGTATCAGGAAAAGTTTGGAGTAGAAACACTCTAGATGGACAAGTTTCCATTTAAAATTTCTTAAATCACATGAAGACTAAAAATAACAAAATGAAGAATCTGTATTGAGAAAAGATTGGGTTTTTTTCTGTTCACCACTAATTATGTTCACGAAATCATGATTAAAAAACACCCCAACTGTTATTTTCAACTGAATATTTGAATATGAGAACAAATAAGTATCATCCATGTTCTGCTTTTATGTATTCAGGCTTTTCTCTCTTGTTACCTCATACAGATGACTCTGGTTTTATTAGCACCACAACAGAGAGAGAAACAGATTATCTGCTACAGCCCATACACCTTTCATTTCATGAGGTATTTCTTAGCTCACTCCATAACTTTTTCAACTGAACTGTTCCCTGATAGCTCTGAGGCTTAACTAGCAAAGGTAATTTCTTTTCTAGAAAGGGAATTATTTCCTGCCCAGACACTGCTGCCTGCTTTAGACTCAATGACTCTACAAAAATTCAGACAATAATAATACAAAAACTGTTCACATGAACCATCCTCTTCTCACCTGTCCCTACTCATCCTGAATTAACTCTGTAAATAGCTGTTGGTCTATTTACAATGAAGATCTTAATGGATGATGTTTGTAGAAACCCTTTTCATAGGTCTCCATTTAGGGTCCTTCACCAGTTTTAAAACAGATGGGCTTCACTTGAATCAGGTATTTGATACCAGCTTTCTCTCTTCCCAGTATTAAAAAATACTGTAGCTCAATATTTTTTAAATTACACTACTGCAATGCAGTAAAAAATAATAATAATAATAAAAAAGCACACAAACCCAAAAATTAATCAGGAGATAATGGAAAAGAACACACTTAAGAATTAGCTTTCAGTTGTTTAAAAAAACATTCAGTTTCTAAACAGATATATGCAGGTGGTTTCAGGGGGTTTTTGCAATAAATATTTATGTAATGTTTGCTCCTGGGGTATGATATGCAAAAACAAGATGGTTTATCCTACTTCAAGAATTTTTGAGGCTAAGGTATGAACAGGAATTCAAACTCAGTACTGTGATATGCAAAATGAGTGACTTAAACAGTAGAAAATAACAAAAAGACATAATTATAGTCTCTAGTCTTTAATTTTGAAGATGACATTAATTTCACTTGTGTATCATGGAATAATAAAAAAAAAAAACCCACCCTGCCACTTTCATCCTTCTTAGTTTTCCCTGACCATATGTAATATTTCCTTGACCATTTTCAAATTTTCTTTCATGCTATAAATAGAAGATTGAAAAAAAGTATTTATTGGCCTAATCACTGTAAAGGGAGAAACAAAATAAAAGCCCACTA
Source organism: Struthidea cinerea (assembly GCA_013397865.1). Lineage (NCBI taxonomy): Eukaryota > Metazoa > Chordata > Aves > Passeriformes > Corcoracidae > Struthidea > Struthidea cinerea. The sequence goes on from VZTI01004622.1 coordinate 147,626, forward strand.
ATTATGCAGCGTGTGAGATTCACTTTGAAGGAGAATGGACTCATATAGAGAAAACTTACAAAAAAGTAGGTATATCTCCATCATAATAATATTTGCTTTTCACTGTTCAATTAAATGGCTTTCACAGATATTTGACCAGGCAATCATAGTTAATTTCCTACAAGATCCTGTACTCAAAATGAAAGTGTCTTATTTTGTTGGACAATTTTGGAGGTAGAAGATTCAAATACATTCTTTAGATATTTATTCTAAATAATCTTGTTTAGAAAGAAAACATAATATAATTTTACATTAGATCTTTTTACCCATTTGGACTGGATGCCAATTATCTAAAGCATCAGGTTCTTCCTTCTAATCTGTAATGTAAGCCTAATTGTGGATAGGTTTTTTAATTTTTTTTTTTTTAAACTTCCACATTGGCAGTTAAAAACACAATCTAGAAATTGTCCAAGATATGTCTGAGACTTGGAAGTTTTTAGATCTCAAGCCCTAATTAAGGATCCTTTTTGAAGAAAATTAGGTCACTATGTGCCTAGGTCTTTAAATATAAAGAAAAATATTTTCTTCATTCTAGAGTTCATAAGTGAAAATCAAATGTTCCAGAGTAGCCTCTTCTCTGGGGAAGGGATAAGACATGGAGTAGTTCCAGATTAATCTGATTAGACTCTTGACTGCATTACAATGAAAAGCTGCAGAAAAAAAGTGGAAACATTTTGTTGCTTTCTCCCAGAAAATATCTCTTAAGCGAGCTGAAATTAAAGGAGGAAAATGTATCTTGGAAGATAATTCACATGCTTGATACTGAGTACAGTGTGGGCTTTAGTGGATACTAGTTTAAAAATGAATCAAAGTTTGTTGTTTTAGATCAGATTTATACCTAAATACTATACAATCTATCCCTGAATATAGTTACTTTTTTCCTCTTACAGAACATTGTAGATTAACATATATTCTATTTTCTGATTTTTATTACCCACCATACTGAGATATATAGTGTAAAGCAATCAATTTTCAATTTTGTCAGTTAGTTGACTTTTATTACATTAAAATTTCTATGCACTTGTTCTCTCGAGCCACATTCTCATTGTCCATTCTCTATCACTCTTTCTTTTATTTAAAATAATTCAAAACTCTCTGGTTTGTCCTTTGACACAGAATGTTATACTGAAAATGAAATGAAAATTAAATGAAATGAAAATACTTGAGTGAAATTGAAGTATACAATGGTCACACTGTAAAGATGCCTTGCAAAGACAGTGAGAGTTGGTGTTAAAGCAATAAAAAATTAGTAGAAGCCAGAAAAAAAGTTTGACCTGTATCAGCAAAAGGAAAGAGACATAAGGAACATGTAAACTGATACTTAATATTATATCAAAACCAGAATTTTTTTCACGTAGTGGATAAGCACCACCTGCCTCAGGTATTCATTCTTCATAATATTCTGGGTTCATTTCTATTTTTTCCCTTATATATCAATCCAGGAAAGGATATGAGTCTAGCCAATTTTGTAGCCAGCAATACAAAAATCATTGCAAGAAAAGGAAAATAGGAAAAATAAAGACTCATTGTAATTCTTTTTTGGTCTCACCTTGAAAAGGGCTGAGATAGAGTTCTGATCTTTATTTCCTGTTAAATTTACACATTTTGCACTAGACAATTGCTGTGTTGAAGATGACATAAATAAATAACTGCACAGCTAGAGGAGTACTCCACTGTAAAGAACAGATAGAGTTGGGTTCCAGGACTACCCTTCTCCATGTTAATTATCACCTTGTTGTAAGACTATCTGTATGTCTCTGGATATAGCAGGAGTCTAATTTTTAGGCACTCTTAATTCCTCAGTCAGTTACTCAAATCAATCTAAATCTACCTCAGTATTTTTTTTTTTTTAGACAGACCAATCAGTGCAGATTGCACTTCTACCACATGAATGTGAACATTCTTATCATGCTTATGTTATAAAAATTGCTAGTATAAAATTACTTTCCATTATGTTTAGATTTGGTTTATGTTGTTGGCTCTGATCACTAATCTAATTAGCAGTGTGCTGTTGAACCACTAGTTTCATTATTCCTTTAAACCATTTGGCTACTATTAGGAAATATTTCCACTGAAAGCAGCAGCTACCAGAAGACAAAAAGAAGTTTACCTGAAAAAAATGTGAGTCCTGTTGGGGAAGGTGGAATCCCCAGTCATTCCAGATGCTCTGAGCTAAACCTTTTTTCTAAATGTGGAGCCAGGAGGCAAGAGCTGTGCAGTACCAATCAGTGTTTTCAGGCAAAGATGCCAACCTTTTACTGGCAATGTCCTCATGTAGATTGTAAGATTTACAAACAGTTACAAAAACACTTATAAAACCATTACCAAACTAACGATGTTGACTATACCCTTCAGAGATACAGAAATGAGACACAGCAAAGAGGAATCTGAAAGGAGGGGCTCTGTATAGTTATTTAAGCAGACTCATTACAAAATATTTTTTAAAGAAAAAGAACGAAACCCACCAAAATCAAAACCCCCACACACAAAACTCCGAAACTTTAGAATAAGCAAAAAAGCCCATGCCAGTTATATAGGGCATAGCTTAAGTGAAGAAGAAGAATCTGTTAATCTAAATTTGGATTTGTCCATGCAGACTGGGCCTACATCCAGTAGGAAGTCAGGAGACAATTCTATGTGAAAAATCAGTGAAAAATTTTAACTCAGAATACAAACCAATTTGAAAACAAGGATTTATTCCTGACCTCAGATATCTTATTTTAATATTATTGACAGCATTTGAAGAAATGTTTGCTATTGAAATTAGAAGATGTCCATCTGCAAATATTTTCAGATCGCAGATGACAGGTGTTTCTCAAGTGGAAATTTGTAGGCAATAGTAACTTCAAAAAAAGCCTTTAGAAATAGAGATCCTGAAGAGACAGAGGATTTAGGAAACCAGAAATATTGATGCTTTAAAATCACATGGAATTTCTTAGTTCTACAAACTCTTCACCCATCAATACACTGAAATATTTGCTACAGATGGGAATTGTCCTACTGGACTTGATATTTTTTATAATGCTGTCGTTTGAATGACAAACTCATGTTGAAATGGAAAGATTATATTAAGGGAACTAAAAGCATGTCAATGATGCCTAAGCAAAAAAAAAACCCCAGACCTGTACTGAACGTAGATCTTTGCCTGCTGAATTGAGTTTTGATGTGGTGATCAAAATACTAGTGTTACTTATTCTTGCAACTAGACTTGATTCAAAACCTCCTAATAGAGTGGCATGCAGCAGAAAATGACTCTTAGATGTGGAGGTGTACCTCTGCTTTTTACTGAGGGACAGAGATATGGTTAAGCTGGCTAAAGCCAAAATCATCAAGCACAATCCTTCCAAACCTACAAAACCTGTGTAAGGTTACTTAGCCAAATGCTATCAAGTTGGAGCAGGGATGGTTAAAGAACCTGGTGCACTCCACCTGGAATACAGCTGTTGAAAAATTGGGCAATGGACATGGTTGTCTGTGAAACTGTTTTCTTCAAACACTTCATGGGCCAAAAAGGCAACAGCTGTGAATGTAAAAGACAATAAAAGGAATACAAGGTGTTTTTGACAAAGTATTGTTATGAGACAGAGAAGAAGAAAATGTTTCCTAGCAAATTTTTCATGTATAATGATCATCTATCACATCATGATCAAGCACATGATTTTTTTTTTTCCCAAGGCAAAGGTAATGCATATAAACCAGAATATTTTCTAGAATCCTCTGAAAATCATGTATCAGTGAAAGAAAGGCCGAATTGTATGCTGAAATTATGCTAAAATTTAGCACCTTCCATTAAGTTAGCAACTGCAATTATAACAAGGCTAAAAAGAGACAAAAAACTGAACACAGACCAAAATTGGCCTACCTGATTCCTTTCTGTAAAATTCAATAGAGACAGATTGGCACATGGTGATGGATTTCCTCACTGCTGGTCTGACTGCAGCCCTGGACAGAAGGCTATCAAAGTGACCAAAAACAGGACAAAAGGTGGTACATTAATGTGGATGCTGAAGGCTTGGCTACGGAGATTTTCCAGCTTTCTGCCAGCATATGTGTGAAAGTCTTGCTTTCACATGGATGCTGGCTGAAAACAGTTAGAGGTTTTTGTAAACCAATCCCTTTATCTTCAGGTGCAGATTGTTATGCAGTATTGTTATGATACTGACTGAAGAAATATTTTGAAGTAGGTGTTGTAGGGTTCAGCCAATCCCTCTGAGAGGTGGATGAACAAAGAACCAATAACTTTATACCACTAAGATATATAAATGATTTTGTAAATTAATAAATGGTTCCATTCCTTCCTGGATCGTGTCTGTGTCGCTTTCTCTCTGTCCTCTGCACAACAGCGACACATTAAAACAATCTTTCCCTTAAAATGTGATGGATCTCTCATAAATGTACTAATATTATTTTTCACATCTTCATGGCACACTTATGATTCCAGCATCTTCCTCCAGCAATCTGTGTATACATGAAAAAGAATAATTAAAAATGTAACAACTTCAGTGTTATTATTTATTTTAAAATAATATTCCAGAAGTATCAATGAATTATAGTATTTTTCTATATTGACTATAAAATTATATTTATCTATTTACATTCACAAGGCAAAATCTTCCATTATAAACAGCACAAAGGGCTATATAAAAGTGTTTAAATCAATATTCTTTAGAAGGAAGAAAAAATGCACACACTTAACATGCTCAAGTAAAACAAGAAGCAGTGTTCTCGGAAATTGTTTAACCTGCTTAGTACTAGATGGCTTCCATTTCATCTCTCTGACTTACATGTTTAAACCTTTCACTGATTTTACTGTACAGGACTGGTGTGCTCCTGCAGAGTTAGCTTATCACTGCAAGCCACACTCTGTTGTGAGGCTTGCCTCAAAGAAAATGCAAAATGCATTCTGAACCTTTGATATTTCAATGCAAACGCCAAAATATATTTTATAGAATGGAAAACAATCTGCACCACTCTATAAGTGGCATTTATCTCAGCTGATAACCTACATGGGCTAACTTGTAAACCTGAAAATAGAGAAAAAAAAAAAAGAGCAGATGCTAAAATGAAGAAAATAATGTAACTTACAGAATACAAAACATATTGTCCCGCTTTGAGACAAATTAAGGGAAATGCTCTGGAAGGAATGTCTCCTCCAAAAAAGGAAGGCTTTAGCTGTCCTCCCCCGCCAGTTTCAGAAAGAATTTTCCTCAGAGGAAAGTAAAAAAGAAAATATTTATTTAACAAGCGGGGTGCATGCAGGCATGGGAAAAAAAAATAATGCTAAATAATAAAACTTCTCTCTGTGGAGAGAACCTGGGTAGATTTCAGAGTCCTTTCTGTGGGTTTCTTTTTTTTCAAATCTACGACAACATTTAAGGGAACTTCCATTGCTTTGGGGAAATAATGTTTCACTTTTGAATGACTAGAAAATTCTAGTGTGCTCCCAGAATCATTCTTATGAGCAGTTACTTGTGTAAAGTTAAAATATTTATTATTTTCTAATGTATTTCTGTGCATTTCATACTGTACAAGATGAAAGACAAACGCAGACTGAACTGTTCATGCTGCAAATCTGTTGAACAACTCAGACTGAATTAAAATTTGCAAATTGATTATTAACTTGCATATCACATAATCCAGGCTACACCTTTCTTTCACCAGGAATCACTCAAAGGTGAATCTCTCATTTCCTTGGGCTACATTTCATAGCTGAGTATGTCCAAAATGTTAGTGAATGATAGTTGTTCCCTACTTGAGTAACTCCATAACATTCAAAATCTTAAAGAAACTGACAGATAAATGATTTATTATACTTAAGATTTTGATAAATGATTCAGCTCACACAAAGACAAATTGCTAAAAAAATTGCAGTATTGAATCTAGACTATACTGAAGACATTAAGAAAACAAACCTGTACATTCCAGATGTTCTAGATATGGGAGACTTTCAGCTCTTATGGACAGCTCATCTTTTTCCCCACACTTAATATTAATTTTCTCAGCCTTCCTTGTTTGAAATACAATTTTATATATTCACATAAATTTAAAAACTCAAAGATCTCGAAAAACCAGAAAAGCAAACTCAGTTTTCAAAATATTGGGGGTGGGTGAGGTGAGTGTGAAGCTGCTGATAGTGTGGAAACATCTTACATTTCTTTGGATTATCAGCATTCTATGTGGACCTTATAGACAACTCACTGAAGCACTGGACGTGTAAAGACAATTTTGAATATATTTAAAACTTTGTCCTTCAGCGTTTTTTTTTCAAAGCATCATGGTAATGATACTGGTTTCCACAGCAACCAATAACATTTCCCACCTCCTCCTTTTCCTCTACCCTCCTGCCTGGCAGCGCTCCCTGTAGGACTGACATCTTTTTGTGTAAAAATAAGCAACCGTAATTTTGTGTAATACCATCCAAACAATAATGCTGTGGTACTTGGATGAAATATGTATTTTTACTGCCAAATGATGGGCTTAACTCCAGGTTTTATGCTCCTTGTTTTTTCCTGTTTTTTTTTGGGTTGGTGTGGTTTTTTTTTTTACAGATGATTTGGGGAAGTGCATGTAAACCAATCAAAAACCAAGCAAGGCACTGGGAAATGAAATTTCTTCTTGTCACAAATGAGCCTGAAAAATCTTTAAAGACTAATGGTCAAGCTCGCAAAATAAACCGAAGAGTTTTTATGAATGATAGATATGTTTCATTCCTGAATCAATCACAAACTCATCCTGATTTCTCTAACTACCCTTGTTACAGATCAGTATTCCCAAAATAGCTTTAATCAGTTATTTTCAGCCTAAGGGTTGTCAGCAAATTACTTGTTATGACTGTTTCTCATTCATTATTCATCCAGTGTAACTGGTCATATGAATAACACGATACCACTGCTGTCAAAACTGATGTCCAGAAGTTATTCAACAAGATGATAATGAATAACAAGCTTTTTATATAAATTTTAACATCCATAAATATTTTTTAATAAAATAAATAAAACATATGCATTTTGTGAAGTTATTTAATATATTAGGACACACCTCATATATTTCAATAATTTTAATGTGAACAATTTTGTGTAGTGAAAAAGATGTTTCATAAGTTAATAGACTAAAATGAATATAAATAAAAATGGAAATTGACTCTTTATGAGTAGCTACTTGCCTTTTGCTATAAAAAAATCTGCTAAATACATCCTTGCAACTCTATATTCATCAATATATTTTGCCCAGGTAAAACCTGTGTGTTAATAAAATGAAGCTAATGAACATTTACATTCTTACATTAAAAACCCACCACAAATCAATCCTTCCAAGGAAAGACGTCTAAAATTTAATGTAACATACTGTGAATTGCTTAATAAGCCTGTTTGCATTGGTACCTGTTCAATAGCATTCATAACAAACAATATTTAATTCTACTGTTAATATAAAGCATTCAGCAGTAATTAATCATTCAGCAATTCTTGAAACTGAAAAAAAAGGTTTTAGTCAACACAAACTTCCAAAAATATCCAACCCCAAGCCCCAAACATGTACAGCCATTGTTTTTATTTTTCTTCTTCCAAAACTCTGGGCAAAATGTGGTCTTATACTGAGACCTTTTTTGCAACTATAAACACAGAAATATAAGTAAGATGGATGGGAAGGAGTTCTTACACAAATACTTATTCCCAGAAGAAGATTTAAGAAAAAATATAGTTATTATCTGGCTACTAATTAAATGAGTTCCAAGAGTAATCAACACTGATTGAAAAGCAAACTTCTGCATTGCTTTATGTATTTCTGTTACCTCTGACATCCTCATTATTCCTCTAAATTGTTTGTCTTACAAAAACTCCTAGTACCCTGAAATCAGGTAGACCTTATATTTATACTCAAAAAAATTGAATTCATCTTTACTTCTCTGTGAGTCTGCTATTTTCACATATTTTAAAAAGTTTCTGCATTAACACATTTTCAGATTTCCCCATTTTATGTTGCAAAACCAAAAATGTCCTTTATGCTTTTACTGTTTTATTTGTAAGAGTAAATTTTGACTGGTGCAAGTGAAGGTATTTTTGTCAGACGTAGAATCATTTGACTAATGGGTTCCTAGCTTATTGCATGTGCAGTGTCATACTCAGTTAAAGGTGATATGATTGAGTGTATATAACAGTAATTTGGTTTTCCTCTTCTGATTGCTCCACGTGGCTGCTGCCGTGGCCCAGCCCAGTGGGCTGTGGTCCACTCCCACCAATCACGCCCTGGCCATCCAATGGTTGGATGAGTCTGAGTCGGAGGGCGCATCCTTGGGCGAAGACGCAGCATAAACACCTCCCCTGGTTCTAGAAAGATCTTGGTTACTTGGTTGTTCATTGGTTGTTAACAGTTGAACCCTCCCTCGATGTTCCCTGGTTGGTTCCCTCACCATTGTACCCTCCCCTTACGCCTTTTTTCATTGGCCCATGAAGGTCGCTCAGCCCCATTTTCCCCGCCTTAAAACCTTGTGTAACTGCCCTGGACCCTCGGAGATCCTCCCTTTCCCTGGTTTAGCTATAAACGCTGCTGAACGTCAGGAAGATCTCTGCCTCTCTTTTGCCCTTAGCCTCCGAGGCCTGGCAGCCTTATCATCGGCACCCCCTAGGCAGGCTTCCCGCGTCTGGGAGCGGCTTGGCCCGACACCGGCCGCCAGGAAGGACACCGGACGTGGCCCTTCAGGAGGGCTGCCTTAGCTTCCTAGGCTGTCACTGAGCCATCCAGAGAGGAGCTAGGCGGACACATGGCAACAACAGAGACCCCCATTCCTTGGAGACTCTCGTTCCTTTGAGTGTTCAGGCTGGGGAATTTTCTCAGTGAAGAGGGATGGAAGATGAGAGACACAGCAAGACTGCAAATTTTCAGCATCTTGTGGAATGCAGAGTGCCTGTATGCAGGAGGGAGAAACCTAAACCTGAGCCAAGTCTCAAAGACAGCGAAAAGAAAGCTTCTTTCTTAGGAACAGACAGGACTACGTGGAGTTTTTCAATGTAGCAAGACATTAAAAACTTTTGGATTAGAAAGCAAGATGAGACGAGTGGCTCAGCATATATGGGAAATCATTAGTGTCTGCCAGATTTATTATAATGTCTCACATAGAAATTTTGACTTGCTCTGTTTAAAGAACAGCTTTCCCTGGTTTATTATTTTGCGCTCTAAAAGCAAGAATGGCAGCTTACGGTGTTTTTGGGAGTGCTTGCTCTAAGGAAAAAGGGAACAAAATTCCCCTTCAGTGTATTGCAATTCCATCACAGCCTCCCGCAGTATAAAACAGACACCAGCCTAGACTGTCAATATTGTTCATACATCTTTTAAGCTCTGATCAGCTGTGATGCATCAGGGTTTTTCAAATCTCCAACATTTCTTATTAAATATTTTAGACTTATTTAAGTTATACACCTCTTTAAAGCAGTAATGATTTTTGGATCAATGTATGGCTTTAGTCCAAGAAAGCTTTATTCAGATGGAAAAGAAGTTTTGCGGCATCATTAACTACTGTCTCTTGCACCTGCTTAATATGAGTATTTAGCTTTTGGCAACACACAATAACTATATACGGGTATACCAATCTGACATTCTCATTCATTGTGAAGCTAAAATAATAGTTCACTCTTTCAAAATGGGCTGTGCTATAACTAGTAGTCGTGAATGAGTTAAACTAGTTGTAGTTTATTGCTTGAGTATTAGCAAAAAGAGGTAATTTCCTTTCTGTGCTGTAACAGTACCTACTGTTAGCCAATCAACACCTTGGGCCTAGGTGTGTAATATAAGTAGCTTTATTCAGATGATTTGTCCAAAGGAATTAACACTTTATAGTCACTGTATTTGAAAGATCAGAACCACAGAAAACAGCTGTGAATTCTGCCTTTCAATTGAAAACTTTGGCCTGTCTGATCTTACTATTTAACTAAACCAGATGCACAAAAAATATATATGCCTGAAAAATATTAGTAAGTAAATAATTGTCTTTTCCCAAGATAAGCAGGGATAATTTATATTACTATACTATAATTTCTCTCCCTAAGATATGTATCTGATGGTTTACAGGTCTGTGTATGTCCTTGCTTTTCAAACAAGCAAGCAAACAAAGAAAACCAGAATAAATTAGGCCCATGTAAACAGCAAGAGAATAATAAAGTGTGCATGAGAAGAGTTAGGGCCAAAGTGCTGATAACAGTTTTAATATGCAGCAATGTACTTTGAGATTTCTTCAAATGCCTAAAAATGTTGATATTAACATCCAACAACATTGTAAAAAATATACATGTAAGGTTCTGTTGACTTTAAATTACAAAATACTGTTAATATTTGGTATTCAAGCTACCCTGAATGTATTGAAATAGCTCTGAAATACTATACTAATTTGGAAGATACCTATTTTTCAAAGTTTTCAACTCAATTTCTGTGCAGCATTCCCTCAGAATTCAAAAAAGATTTTTTTTCTGCTTCTTACATTAATTGCATTAAACCAACTGAATTATTTTGTTTCTCTTCCAAATCATGGCTGATTTCTTTCATTTGACTTCATTTCTAGAACAAAAAAAAAGAAGGCAAGTGAAGCAAGAGCTATACCACTCGATGGATCAGCCAGCAGGGCTTGCTTTTAGACAGGCAGATGGTGTCTGGCCTCTAGAGATAGATGGTTCCACCTGCACAAATGAGCCTCCATTGTTGTGGAGCCCAACTACTTTCCCGAATACTTGTTGTAGAGGAAAATATCATACAGCTTTTCTTACAGGGATTGAATCAAGAATACGATAACTAAAATATTAATACTATTTTTAGTCTCCTGGCATTTAAAATATGGGTTTGGGGGTTTTTGTCTTCAGTCTAATTCTAATCCTGGTGATGACTTCTAGGGCCTTATATTATTAATTAAGTGATTTTAGCAGTTTACGTGCTTCAGTATAGTGGCACAGAGGGCAGCACTGTTCTGTTTGAGGAATGAAGCATATGTAGAAAAACTTAGATTCTCTCAAAATCAACTTTAGAAGTGCTTGAATATTTTGTTTCTTCTCTTGAAGAATAAAGTTGGTATGTTGTGCCCAGCTTTCATCCTCCAGAAAGAGGGACAGGGAGAAACTGGAAGGATCCAGACAGAAGTATGCTAAGATGGTCAGAAGCCTAGGGAAACATATCCTGCAAAAAGAGGTTGAGACAATCAGGTCCTTTCACATGAGTGAAAAAGAAGCTCAAGGGTGATCTAAAAATGGCCTAAAAATCATTGAAGAGTAGTTACCAAAAGGACAAACTCCTCTTATTAGTATAAATGATTTAACAGTGTAGAATACAGAGAAGTTGTGATTTTGGAGGTCCAGATTAGATATTCACAAAAGTATATTTTTTAGGCATTTCAGCAAGCTTTCAAATCTCCATTTGTGAATATTTCCAAGATTCTAGAAAAAATCATAGCTGCCATAACCTAGTACTGATTGCAATCCCACAGGTAGTGGAAGACTGCACTACCTTGCCTCCCACGATTCCTTCCAACCAGTGTTTCTACAACTGTGTGATAAATTCTATGGTAATAATGGCATTCCCAAAGACAATAATTCTCTTTGGATATATAAGTTCTTTTATATGTTTTCAAAACTGGTAGTAGTATTTTATTGCCATTGTGACTGAGGAAATTGGAGAAAGCCCATGCCTTTGCTTTCAGTTGTTTCTTGTTTTCTAAATATAGATTTTTTTTTTTTTTTGAGGCTTGTATACTTCTTTTACCGAGCTTTTGTCATTGCAAATTCACTGTTTGTTATTGAGTAAATAAATGTCAATTAGGATCATCATTTACATGAGCTACAAAAGTTGGTTTCATTGAAAGGAACTATGTAATTTAGAAGTGCTAATTGTTTTATTCTACTTTGAAAGTTAGTTAAAAATTATTACTGATATTATTGTTATGTGATAAATTTGAATGTCACATTAAAAAAAAAAGATTACTTGCACTCAGTAAACTTTGGGGACTTAATCATAACTTGTAAATCCCTGTCTTTGAATACATTAGCTCTGAAAGTATTTTGGATTTTTTTTTTACTGTCTTTGTACTATACTGTAATAAGAAATATTAATCTAGAGTGATAATAAATACTTTAGGTGTTGAAAATAGGAAGATATTTATTTTAATTTCTTTTATAACACAAAGATTGTTCTCTACCTGAAAAAAAGTGGAAATAGCAATTTATTCCAGGATCTAGACTGTTTAAGGTAAATACTAAAATAAACCCCACTGTACATAAAAATTGGTTCCTTCGCCTCATTAGGAAAGGCTCAAATATTAAAATTAAAATAAGGTGAGCATTAAATTTTTTTTACCCTGTTATCTTAATGTTTGCATCTAGTTTTACTGCTTATGCAAACAATCCTTTTATTATCCATTAATGTCTCTAATTCTGTCTGCTAATAAATATATCAATTTTCTTCTCTCACAAAGTTTCCTTTGTAGCATTTTCACTTACCTTGTCTTTTTTTTTCCTAACACATGCTTTCTTCTGATCAAAGCAGTTTTTGTTTATTTGCTGCTTTGTTTTGCTTGCAAGGAAAAAAGCCTCATCAGGCTTTTTTGCAAGTCAGCAATTACTTAGTGCTATGACGTGAATAAAGTGTTTGAAGGCAAGAGAATATTCCACTCTGACTTAAAACATGTTTAAAAAAAATTAGAAAAAAGAAAAAGACCCAAATATGAATGAGCTTTATAAATTATTTACTTTGAATTTGAAGATCATTATTAGAACCCATCTTTACTTACAAAACATTGAATTTATTATTATATTCTGAATCACGTTTAGTTACCCATCATCTATGTGATTTAACCACCTTTAGATTCAGGGTTTTTAAAAAACCCAACATGAAAAGTGTTTATGTACATTCACTTTGCATTTGAGAGGTGTTATTTAACCTTTATATATTTGTGTATATTTGTAGATGAGGCTATGCCATGCTTTGGTAGCTAATCTGCTGCACTGGAAATACAATAGTTCATTAAGAAAATAAATATGCTGTATTTCTGGGAAGTTACCATGTACCATAAATTGCACTGGATACCTGGACAGTAAAAAAAGATGGATGGCTACATTAGAAGCAAACACACCACTGAAATAAATTACTTGAAATCTGCTTAACTCCTGTCTCTCCATCCTTCTCCAAGGAATAAATCAGCGTTATTTCAGCACATATCATGCTACTGCTGAAGAAGAAACATATACAGATCTGCATCATTATCATATATAATGATGCAGAGTTGTATATGTTTTATATTTCACAATACATAGATGGATGTAGAGAAAAATACCTTAGCAAAAATGTGTCATTTAATCATAAGACAAGTTGGGGTTTTTTTTAAATAAATTTTTGTAACAAACTGATAATACAGAAAAAGGGGAGATTACTGATGATGAAATGAAAAATATTCAAAGGACAGAAATCTCATCTAGAAAAATATGCTAGTCTTTCAAAAAGAAAAGGCAAATAACTGTGGCAGTCTTAAAAATCTTCAGTGAGTTCAGTGAGCACTTTCTGAAAGCAAATGGATGCAGAGCTTTAAAGGGCTTTAAATTTGTAAAATCTGATTCACCATTGCTCCAATGCCTGTACATCTACATTTACTTTGCTAAGATAAAGTTGGTGTAAGTCTTCTTACAAACTTGTGTTCTCACAGATGAATGAAAGAATTAAAGAGCTCGGTCTATTTAACTTACTAAAGGAAATGTTAGGAAGCAATTTAATTGAAAGAATTTTAGTATCTTCAAGGGGAAATTATTTTTGATAATAAAGGGCTTCTTAATCTAGAAGACAGAAGGGTAATTAAATTCAGTGGCTGGAAAAGGTTTAGAATCAAAATCAAACTGAATTTTAGGTACCTGTTGAAACCAGCTAGCATAGCAATTCAATGAAAAGGTGGAGAGTTTGTATTAAATCCAGACCAGAAATCTTTATCACAGTTGCATTCAATGAATCAAAGCTTTTAAGAACTGATGCAAGAATAAGAATAACCGATATTAGATCATCTGGGAGCAGATACTATATCCAGATGGGACAAATAAAAGTGTAGTCTTTACCTCTCCTTTGGACTGGGCTGCAGCACACATGCAGCTATGTGTTGGTTAGATGGTTATAAATGGTTTCCATATTACTTGCCCTTCAGTTTTTGAGATCAGTTAACACTTTATGCAAAAACTTTTGTCAAATCACTACAGATATCATTTGCATTTTAGCAATTCCTAGGCACCCACTCAGTTCTCGTGTTCTTGTAATCTGAAATAAAATTCTTACTGCTTTAATAGCCTGACACCAGCGGAATTGTTTCAAAAATCACAACTATATCAGAATCTGTTTTGCCTTTTAGAGAAATGGTCCAAGCCTATTAAGGTCATCAGTTCTTCTTTGTTAAGATTTACATAACACCATCATTTTGTTTGGAAATCTATTGCACATCCAGTAAGTCTGGCTACCACTCTGCAGCTTCCTCAGCCACAATCATCTTGGATTTTTAAGTGCTTTTTTGCAGCCTTCTGTAAACTGTAAGGATCCTGATTTGCAAACCAAAATGCCACTTGGCTTCTGTTCACATGGGCAATTCACCTTGTATCAGTTTCAGAAAGGAGATTTATATCCAAAGCTTCCCACCTTCCCAGGACTATAAGGAATCTCTTTTTTAAAAAGTTAGTCATCTAAATGTGTCTGCTGACATGCTGCTACTACACACATGTACAAAATGGAACACCGGGAAATCAATTTAACTTCAGTACAGAGACATTCTTTTCACAGGATATGTGGGCAGTCATCTAACAATCATCTCCATGCTTCCTCCTTTTTTTCCCTTTAGGACTGCTGTCAGTTCTTTGACCATTTTCTGTTCTTCAGCTACTGCAGTCATGGATGCAAACAAGTGACAGCACATTTCTATCCCTCCCCAATTAGTCAGCTGGAGCTTTTTGAAACATTATGTAAGGTTGGTCATGGACCTAGGGATAGCACATACAGCACTAGCCTGCATCCCACAGTGGTCTTACATGTAGTGGTTACACACCCAAAGCCATGGGCAAGGGGAGATCTCCCACACCACCCTCTGTGTGACACCTCAAAATCCAGTTTGCAGTTCATGAGCCCATTGGCCATTTCTCCAGGTTCACAAGGCGTTTTCAGGCTCTTAGAGTCTTTTTCTTACTGACTGCATGCACACATTCCTCTGAAATAGAAAATTCATACTGATTTGCAATTTTTGCCGATAGTGTTGCCTGTGCCTTGCAACACCACACAGAGCCCTAAGTCTGCCCCAGTAAAACTGCATGAAAATCCTGTGGGGCTGCACCAGACACTGGGGCCTCTCACTCCAGCTCACAGGATCTGTCTCTTCCTAGCATGTACCAATGGTTGTATCAGGGGCCCCTTTTTACAGGATGCCAAAGGAATGAGGCAGCCAGTCAGAGGATAGTCTAAAAACACACTGCATGATAGTGTCAAAAATGGCCATCAGCCAATCACAAAGCACAATGAACACACACAGTGATTGATGCTCTCACAAGTGATAGCCTCCCTGAACACAGTGAGAGGACACTTCCTTTTCTGTTATCCTTCTGGGTAGGGATGGCTCAGCAATAACTGAGCATTATAAAAACACACAGGACTTGACATTGTCAAAAAAGGCTGTCATAAAATGGTGTCTGAAATCTTGAATAAAATTGTCCCTATTTTATTGCCAAGGACAAGCTCAAGGAAAGTACACTATGTCTTATTACATGTTTGCTATTTCTTGTTATGATGAGCACGTTCTCGTTCCCATCCCGTATGTGTATGGTTCCTCAAGTACAATACAATCAGCATTACAAACTTTGCCTAAAATTGGAGAGGATCAGCCCTGACAGAGACTTACAGCATATAAAAGCGGACTGTGTTTATGGACATAACTGTCTAACAACAGTCTATTTGAGAAGGAATACACGAAACAGAAGAACTCTAAATATTAAAGAACAGTTAGTGCAGAATTTTCTATTGACAACTGCAGTGTCTATTACTCCATTGCATGTAACTGAGGTTATATGCATGTTCTGGAAAGCCCTTCAACTGGGGTACTTGAAGGAACATATTAAAACATGGAAGTCTTTAGATAGTGAGCTTATTCCACAGGTGTTAGGGAAAACATGTTCTTTCCATGACCTTTTCTTTTAAAAAGGGTTAGTTGATACTTTTTTCTTCTGTTTTTTTTTTTTTTTTTTTAATGGTATTCCAGCAATGGAAAGAGTATTTTTGTGCTGAGTTGGAGGCTGTTATATATACTCTGCTGTCCTTATGACCATCACAGCCAAAGAACTGGCAAGATGCTTGCATTTTCTACAAGTCTGGCCTGCAAACAAGGCAGCACACCACTGGTACTAAAACCCCCAGGTGCATCAATGAGCTGAGTAGTTTGTCATTCCCATGTGTCACTGATAACCCCAGTTATTATGAGGGCCTCTTTGGTTGGTAGCTATGCAGCCAGGAGTGGATGGGGAAGATATATTTGCCTACTCAAGGCTAAGAAGGAGGGCTTACTCCTCCAAGACTGAGATTTACCAGATGCCCTTGTTAGGATCTTGCCCGCCTTCAGGATCCTGCACAGAGTCTGTGAGAGAAGATAGAAAGAGAAAGCAGGAGACTGAGAGTGGAAGCTCCCACAGAGACATGGGCATTAGCAACTACTGCCCACTGCAGTTCATTCACTTGGCCAGTACTCAGAAAGTCATATTTTTGCCCTTTCAAGTTCAGAAAAATGTAAAGTGGGACAGGGCAGGGCTGTCACAAGTAGAGATATTCACCTCTGTGGGTTGGATGTTGGCTGTTTGTAGCCAGTTGAAGCTGTTTGGAGCTGGTTCTCCCACTGTGCTGCTCATGGGGAGCTGCCAGTGGCTGCCAACCAGCTGGAAGTGAGGACCTGACAAACTCAGAGTAGGGGAAACAGTCCTTTGAGTCATGGGGCAAGGAGGCACCTTGTGATTCCCCATGGGGACCCCAGAAGGAACCTCCAGTGCAAGAGGCAAACGGATCCGATCATGCGAATAACTAATAAATGGCCCAAGGGGGCTGCACCCACCAGAAGCACTCCACTCCTCCTGGCAGGGAGTGCAAAGCATCAACCCTCACTCTGGCAGCCACCACCCTGTGCTGATGTGGCAGAGCCCAGGAACACAGGCAGATAGCGGAAGAGGTGTTGGTGTTAGCTACTTTTCGTGTGTAACTTTTTCAAGGGTATTATCAGTGAGAATTTTCTGTAATAATTCAAAAATTTAATTAGGCAGAAGTAAATTTCTGGATCCATAGGTTCAGTTTGTTCCCTTTGCCCATAATAAGATTTTGACTGTAAAAGCCCATGAACTGGGAGAGATCCAAAGTATGAAAAATTCAATGGTAAGCTAATTATGCAAAATTCCTGATTACCTCAGGCTGTTCAAATTGGAAAGTATCTATCTGCTACTTTTGAAATATTAGCTCATAAATATGAGCCTCTTTATGCTTGACTCTGCTCTCTGCTCCAGCTTACAGCATAAGCTTACAACACAAGCTCTTATCTATGTGACAGGTACATCTGAACCCTTAACCAAACTAGGGGTAATTTGGTTCAGGCTCCAGAGGAGGTAAAGACCTGAGCCATAGCCAGGCCAAGAACTCCTCTATTTCCAATGTGTTCTCTGAAAACCCACAAAAGAGCAGAGTGACACAGTGAGCACTGATGCACATGAGCTTGGAACACTGATCATGCGAATAACTAATAAATAGTGGGTGGATCTTCTAAGACTCAGTTTTCAAAGCACAAAAAAAACTGTGGGTACATGGAGTCTCATCCATACCTTTCCCATCTGACTATAAGCAAACCACTTTATTCTACAAACATGACTGCCTCAGTGAGCTCTCTTTGAGCTCTCTTGCAGACTGCATTCATGACAGTGATCTCCTGAGCTGGGATGCCTCTCAAGGTCACTCCTCAAGGCAGAGAGACTTTTTACTGACAGCAGACCTTTGGTAAGCGGCCAATATCATGCATAACCTTGAAGTAGGGTAACTTTGATTTGTGCCTTCGTAATGGATTTGTGCCTTTGTAACTTTGATATGTCTTGATAGTTTTGATACATTGTTCAAATGATTGTTGCTGTACAATAATAGTGTGAACCCTGACAAAAAACTTTGTTCAGTGGGACTTTTTCATCATATTAGAACACTTTTGCTAATACCTTTTTCAGCGATGAAAATCACCCATTGACAACAGCCTATTGGTAAGACCAAAGCTCCACAATAGCTGTGTGTAACCTCTCATGATCCTGGATGGCCTTCCTTGCCTTGCTCTATCCATGATTATTTATGTGTTGTTGAATTTGCTCTTCCAAAACTTACACTTGCTATGGCAAAGACTTCATTTTTTGGACATATACACAAAATTATTAGTTCCCTATTTGCTAGAAGTAAAACCTTCCCTTTTTAACTGTTATTCAAAGAACGCAATCATTAGCTCCTTTTGCTTGCACAAGACTGTTTTTGCTTTTCTTTCTCACCAGTGATCACTGGCTGAAGGACTGAAAAAATAGTCTATTGGTAATGCAACTCGTGCTTGTAAACCTCCTGGAATAGAGCAGGGCTCTTGATGGAGAAAAGAAGAAATAGCCTAGCCCCCCCGCCTCAAACCACCTCCTACAGACAGTCCTCAATTGCGTACTGAGTTACAGATCTTTAGCATTACAGGTCATTAAAACCGCCTTTCCACCTGATCTCACATCACCAATGTGTCCCAAAGCTGTCACTGTACCCTGTGCTGTGAAAACAGTTAGCTGCAGAATTGTAGCTTGTAAAGGGCCAGTGGAAAATAGAGAAGTATCTAGAGACAACTGTTCCACTGCACTGAGAAGCAGCTTAATTTTATACACTCTTAGGTGTGAAGGCAAGGTGGTTTGACATGTGATAAGTCCTCTGGTTGAGAAAATGTGAAGATGCAATTTAGAGAGAAAGAAGATAATAGAAACCAAGATTTGTTGAGACAGGTCATAGAGACCAACCCTTATTTTTCAAGCAGAAATCGAAGAAAATCTCTTTGAGTCAAATCTGATCTTTAAGGCAGATTTTGCTTTGTCAACATCATTGCCATTTGGGTCGAGTCTAATAAGTCTGGGCGAACTGGATGAGAGAAGCAGAGATTTAAGGAGGCACAAAAAAAGAAATATGTTAGAACCAGCTGCAGCAAGAGGGGAAATTCATAAAGCCATAAACCAATATGCAAAAAAAGACTGTGGCTATATTTTTTTTTTTAATATTTGATTATTTTCTGCCATAATGATCTGGGTTCTACTTGCTGTTTGAGACCGGATGATGTGCCCTCAACACACAGAGGAAAAACACACATAGAAGAATAGTCTGTTCCTGAACAGAATTCCTGTTACATTCAAAGCATTACATCTGCACTCTAATTTAGAATGTAATTCAATACCTCACAATTTGAATAGGATACCTAAGCTGCCCAAGAGCATCCACTCATTTCAATTGCATTTCTGTATGTTTGCCAAAGATCAATAGCTGAGGCCTTGAACATTTCTCCTGTCTACACACATAATAAGATGACGTAATTCCTCTATTTTAGAACATGGTTCCCTGCATAGAAGCTACTTCTTTCTTCATCCCCATATCTCTTCTAGGATTCATTTGAGATCAAAGTACCTATCAGTGGGAAATGGAGTATGTTGTTCCTGCTGACTATAGCTATGCCGCTAAATAACACAGAGCAATGGATCAGTCTTAGGGTTGAGTCCAGGCCCAATTGCACAAATGGGATTGCACCCATATATACTAAAGTTGGCTGTTTCTACAGCTTGGACCAAAGAAAACTCATTTGAATGGTCAGAGCAAAAGAATGAATAAACAGTGAAGCATCTCAACCGACCTGGAGATGATCACAACCTTGCCCCATGTATCAACAGTCTTAAGGCCTCTGCCTCAAACATGCTTCCTGTAGGAGCCAAGCATCCACTCCCAGTGTTACATTCTCAGCCAGACTGAAGTAACCACACAGACAAATCTGGAGTCTTGGAAGAGAGAGATCTGAGTCTGGGAAGTATCCAGCAATGAAAACACATTCTCTAAATGGAGATTGGACTTTTTGGTGGGGAAAGTGTATGTATGCTCACAAAGGGGCGCAGCAGCATCAGGAAGAACTGAAAACTGGGCCAGCAAGACTCAGGTTTGCCAAGAGAAGCCCAAGAGCATCAATTGAATATAAGATAATGTGAATGAATGTTTGCCTGAGTGCTTACTCCATGGAATAATTTTGCATAATAGCAGAGTAGCTTCATACCTGTTCAGCAGTTCATAACTGGCAAGATAATTTTGTAATCTGGTAATTAACCCTCTGCTGTGGAACCATGGCACTGTTGCACAAAACTCTGTGCTCAGTGTTGCTGGAGGAGGCAGGACTACAGTGAAATTATAAATATCTGAAATGTTGAGTATCCACCTAATACAGAGTATCTCCCCTCTGATGTGAAATCACAGGGATGAGCATCAAGCATATGGTTGGCAACTGCTCAACAAACTTCCTGTTGTGCACTGGTACCTGGTTAAGAATCTATCAGCTTATCAGAAATAGCTTTAGGTTACACACTGTAAGTGCTGTCACTGCAAACAAGGCTGGCACCATTGTGTAACACATGAATCTTCAAATCTACTTGACCAATAAGAAATGATCTATGATGCCGTGATGTATCAGGGCACCAGATGAATTGCCTGTAGCAACAAGTACATCTCCCTATCTCACATTTGTGCTAACAGATCATGTCAAGTATGTCCTTGATTTATGCAGCATTACCTGTATAAGTATTGGCAACTGCTCTTCCTAAGGCTGATGTCCAGTCTCTATGATAACATAATGCTCCTATACTGTAACACTGCATTATAATGATGTAAGAGAAAGAACCATCATAGACTCTTCTGTTCTCCTCTCACCCCCTAACATGGAAGCTTGGGAAGTATCTGATGGGATTCACAAATATTCTGAGGAATCATCTTTCAACAACTTCAGGGCATTTAGATACAAACTATTAATTATGAATATATGCATGGGTCTGTCGCTGTTGTACCGAGAACGGTGAGAAACTACACAATCCGAGATCAGGAAGAAAGTGGTGTTATTTAATTAATTATAAATCAGTTTATATAACTTGGTTCACCTGCATGGCATAAGGTCATTCGTCATTGATCATCCACTTCCTAAAATGGTTGGTGGATACTATACAACTTCCATTTGAAAATATTTCTTCAGTATACCATAACAACTTTGCACAACAAACTTCAGGTGCAAAGATAAAGAATTAGTTTACAAAAACCCGTAGCAGAGTTTTTCATAGCTTTCATGAGAAACACAGAGGTCTCACAGAATGCTGCAAAAAGCTGGAAAATTTCTCTGCTAAAACTTTTCAGCGTCTACATGGGTCATGCATCAGTTATAAGAAGTAAGAAGTCTTTAGGCCAAGTGTTGAGTAAGAGTTTATGATCAAGTAAAGGACTAGACCTTCTTTAAAAGTTGTGTCCACCTCCACAATGGTAAGCGCATGCAACACTTGATTTCTTATCTTCTCTTCCCCGTCATTTGAGGACGCCTTGCATCCTCAAAATATTACTATTTTGTGTCTATCAAATTATTTTTCCCTCCATTGCTAGTGTGGAAAGTGCTATGACACAGAAAAGTGATGGTTTTGTAAAATGGCACTGAGTTGTTGCATTGCATGTCCTTGACTCTGACATGAGGAAGTAGTGGAACATTTGACTTTGCAGAACCCACAAGGTATTTTAAGATATTATGAGAAAGAAGGACACCAAAGGCTTTTTGGGAGCTTGGCTTGAACTATGTTACAACCATGTCCAGATTTGGGTTGGGTTTTTTCAAAGGAAACTAGGTAATCCATTCCAATTATCATCTTTGGAATGAATGAACATTTAACCCATGAGTGAACTGGGAAGCTGGGTTATCTGAACCTGTATTCTTAGAAAAGCAATGTGCTGCTACTCTACAAACATTTAATTACTATTACTTTAGCTCTCAAGAGTGTTTGACCAGAAAGGAATGTTTCTTTCTCATATGATAGTGAAAAGTCTCGTAATATATTCATATCTAGAAAAAAAATGGAATTGAACTGTGTAGTGCAGAATGGTGAATTTTCTTCTAGTGCAAACATCCATTGGAAAGGAAAGATTTTACATGATCTTCCTTCAACACAAGCAAAGTTCTTTAAAAATTTTAATACATACAAATTTATAAGTGAAATTTCACGCCATGGAATTTTTCTCCTGGAAAAATAGGGATGAAATTTATCCAGTAATTACCAAATAGTGCTTGCAGAAAACAAATTGCTTATTTCTCTTCCTTTGTTAGTTATTTTATCTCTATATAGATTTAAGGACAGTCCTATACTTTAAAATATATGTTGATTTGTTCCTCTCAGGACACTACTTTTTTTCTCTTTTGTGTGCTTGTCACTCCTTGCATCAAACCCAGTTGTAATACATACATGCTTCTGAGAGAAAAAACTTCTCTGCTGTTTTCATATGATGTCACAGATTTCAAGGAAGTTTAGTGTCTTATTTAAGACTGAAAAAGGTCTAGTTCTGGAAGATGAAAGATCCTCAGTGTTCAGGCAAGAAGGGAGCACAAAAAGAAAGTTTGTATTTTTCAGCTTTTGAATTGTAAGGTAGACTAGAAAAATTAGTTCAAAGACAGAAGAGAACAGAGCTTTCTGAAGAAAGGCATAGAAGCATCTTTTGTTTTCTACTGGATTTCTATATTGTTTACAAGAATTTTTCTGTTTTTTTACTTACAACCTTGATTTCATGTGCTGTTTGAATCACTAATAAGAGTAAAGGTTTAGAATCTTTGTACAGGAAGTCAGTAGTCAGAGTTCCATATAATATCCAGTGAAATCTGAAAACAGAATTCTGATGGTTATATAAAGAGTATTTAAATTTTTTACTTCTGTGGTTTTTTATTTGTTAAAATATCCTATATCTTAATCCTGCCTTACGTATTGTTAGAAGAGAGATACTCATACATAAATATAAGCTGGCCACCTTAGAATAGTACCCACAGAGTTCTCAGCTATTGACAACAGCACATGCTGAGTACGTAATTTCGTTTTGGCGTGATTGGGAAGGAGAAAAGGAAGAATAAAACCAGTTGCATTATCTACCATTTTGTTCTACATCTTGCATTTTCTCTATTGCAGGCTTCCATTATTAGCATGGAAAAAAGGAAGCTTTTCCCATTTCCAGATTGAGAAGTATCTATGATCTCATTTAGGCATTTCAGTCAGTTTCATAATGATAGTTGAAATTAATTCAATCCTAGCCCCAGTTACGTACAATTTGTGAAATAAAAATGTAAGAAATACAACATTAAAAAGAATGTTAATTGCAAAGACTAGAAATAGAGATGACTGAGTTCTTACAAGATGTGTTTTTGTACACTGTGCCCAAAAGCCTGTATATAAATCTACATTCCAGTAACTAAATATGGTTTGGCTTTCAGAATGCTGAATCACTCAAGAAAGCTGTTGACATAATTGAAAGCCAGAGAAACTTGCTCTCTCTGAAAATAAAGCCACATTTTCTTATATGCATAATTTTAGCATATTTATTGAACTATTTCAATCAGAAATTATCTAACTCTTCTTCATAAATTTGCCTGCTGAAATACTCTGTTTTGTAATCCATTCTCTCCATCATTTTACCTCCTATATACTGGACAACCAGTATCTCAAGAGCAAACTTAAGATGAAAGGGAATCAAAACAAAGATCCAAATCTAGTAATTATTTCCTGGGTGCATAACAAAACCTAGAGCAGTTTTTCCCGCAATCTTAAAACTCTAGGAAATTTGGTCTACAATTCTACACAGCTGGCTGAGATCCAGACTCATTCATATTTCACAGAAATTTGAGCAGGAATATTTTTATAAATGTTCACTGCATTACCTCTCAGCTGGACAATCTCCGTGTTAAATTAAAGGATTATACTATATGTTAGCTGAACCCTCAGGCTTCTAGTATTCTGTTTTGCAAATTATAACTAAGAAAATATTAACCACATTAGCAAGAAGAAAATAGCAACAGTAATGGCTTAATGGACAGAACAGCTGTTTTGCTGTTACTGATACTCTATTTGATATTTAGAACTCACCAGGTCTAAAAAATACACTTTTTAGCTACTAAATGCTCAGTATTATAACAAGTAACATTGAAAGCTAAAGGAAGAATTTTTTAATTTTTTTTTTTAACTAGATGTAAATCCAAACCCACTTCAATTATTTACATGAATCCAATGTTGTCTCCTACAGAGAATTTTCTCATCCTAAGTTTTGGAACAATCTTTGTTTCAATTCCAGTTATATGCATTCTTATTCATACAGAGTTTAGATTTGTACAGATGACAACAATCTCCTTTCTTGTCTGAGTAGTCTCTTTCAAATCATATTGGGCTCATATGGCAAGGATTCAGTAGCAGCAGAGACTTCAGTGGTGGCTTCTGTGAGAAGATGCCAGAAGCTTCTCCTAAGTCCAATAAAGCCAATGCCAGCTGGGCCCAAGACAGACTAATTACTGGTCAAAGCTGAGCCTCTGTGACAACATATTTAAGAATGGGGAAAAATCTGCTGCTTAACAACAGCTGAAGATTGAAGTGAGAAGGTGGGAGAGAAGCAACTGTGCAGACACCAAGGTCAGTGAAGACAGAGGAGGAGGAAGTGCTTGAGCTTCCACAGCAGAGATTCACCTGCAGCCCATGGTGAAGACCACGGTGAGGCAGTTGTTCCCTTGTGCCCATGGGGGTCCACATTGGAGCAGAGATCCATTAGCAGCACATGGAGGGTCCCACACGCGAGCAAGTGGAGAGTTTGACTCCCCAAAGGACAGTGTGACTCTGTGGAGACCCCATGCTGGAGCAGGCTCCTGGCAGGACCTGTCAACCATGGAAAGAGGAGCCATGCTGAAGCAGGTTTTCTGGCAGGATTTATGATCTCATGGAAAGCAGCCAAAGTGGAGCAGCCTGTTTCTGAAGAACCGTAGTCTGTTTCACCCAGTGAAACAGACCCATGTTCATGAAGGACTGCAGCCTTTGGGAAGAACTTACGGTGGAGAAGTTCATGGAGAACTGTCTCCCAAGCAAGGGACCCCACACTGGAACAGGTGAAGAATGTGGGGAGGAAGGAGTGACAGAAGCAATGTGCAATGAACTGACCACAACTCCCTTTCCCAGTCCCTCTGCACTGCTTGGGAGAAAGAGGTAGAGAAGCTGTCAGGGAAGTTGAGTCTGGGAAAAAGGGAGAGATAGGTAGAAGGTGTTTTCAGATTTGGGCTTATTTCTCAATATCCTACTCTGATTTGATTGGTAGTAAATTAATATAATTTCCCTGAGTCGATTCTGTTTTGCCTGTGATGACAATTAGTGAGTCTCTCCCTGTTCTTTTCTCAAGCCAGGACCCTTTTGTTGCATTTTCTCTCCCTGTCTAGCCAAGGAGGGGAGTGATGGAACAGCTTTGGTGGGTACCTGGTGTTAAAAAAAAAAAAAAAAAGAAAAGAAAGAAGGGGGATCAAAATAAAGAGTTTGGAAAAGCTGAATTTCCTTCTGTACCCTATTTCCCTAGATCCTGACCAATAGCTTGTTGTTACACCCTGGAGACCTAATGTATGGCCTAAACCAAGGTTCCATTGCTCTGGGTAGATGCACAGGAGAAATGCTGACTAGGTATTCTCAAGAGGCAAAAATCACACAAAAGTTTACTGGCAAACTATGGAAAATAAAGGAACTTTGGCAAATGATTTAGTACAACATAAAACACTTATCACAGTATTGACTTAGCCCATGAAACTTAGCAACCTTTAAACCCGTTCTATGTTATTTTCCATGAAAAGAGAGTTAGAAGGAGAAGAAAGGGAGAAAAACAGGAAGACAGGAAAGACATAGAAAACTAGACATATAGTTACCAATTTGTGGGTTCCCGTGATGTAAAGGATAAAAAACCTCAAGATGAAGGTAGGGTTAAAGATCAACGTGCTTGCCTTGTGGTCAGCCTTCTTAAACTCTTGTCCCATCATGGGCCTTCCTCCCAGGTGGGACTTCCGGTCACTCAGCCACTCAGGGGCTGGGTTAGGCAATACTGGGGGACTGCTTCCAGTGTGCTCTGGTTGACAGACACTGCTTGGTTGGGTGGCATGGGGGACAAGGCACCACCTCACCAGAGAGAGGCCTGACCTACCCCCTATCACACACATTCCAAGCTGTCTCAAGACAGATTACTCTTTCCAGTCTCTGACACTTGTCGATTTCTTTTTTTAAGAGGGCCTACATATCACGCTCAATGTTGCATAGCAGTACACCTACCGAAAGAAGTGTGTTCATTGGAGGATGCAAAAACCCACTGCGTGTACTGGCAAGCAGAATAACAATATTGAATAATATTTTAGTCTTTACCACAATATAAAATCATCAAGTATTCACCTCTTTTTCTTTTTACTTCTGCTGTTAGCTTTTTATTTCTGCATCATAAACACAAATCACCATCTGAATCCCTTTATTTATGGGCAAGATATAGCTATCATTGTGTGGTTTTAACAACAATTTGTATATTCTCTTTCAATGTTTATTTTTCAGCAAACTGTAGAACGGTCTGTGTGACAACTCTACATTACAAATTTTTTAAAGGAGAAAAAGTACTTTTAATGGTGGTGGCTTTTTTTTTCACGAAACTTTTCCATTGAAACAGTTAAGTTAAGCCATTTCTACTCCCCTTTTACACAATGTTATCATCATTCTTTGCACAACTACCCCATGGGACCATTTAATGCTAATTTTGCTTCAAACCAAATTAACTCCAGTTATTAAAACAACTGAGCGATTTCAGGCATTGTGACAATGAGAAGCATTTTTGTTTGTTTGTTTGGGATTTGTTGGAAACTGTAGCTCACACCTCCATTCTTAGTGGGTTGAATTTCTTGGTAAGAGCTATATATTCAGGAGGCAAAGTTTTGGCTTACTCTTACTTACATAAAGACGTATTTCGGCATATCACAGGAAAGGCATTTGGCACCTTGCGCAGGAGATCTTATCCTAAGAGAAGGTGTGGGAACTAAAAATACCATGACGCAATGTAGTAACTAAATGAGATACAATTTGATATCAATAAAAATTACTAATCTGGAAAGTGATTTGAGATAGTTTCAGAACAAAAAAAATGGAAAACATAAATTGCTTAGGTAATCAGACAGGCATACATAAAAGCAGTTTCATGCTATAAACAGACTTAAGGCACTGAGATGAGTAATTCATGGTCATAATACTTGATAGTGGAAAGAAAATGAATACTTTTGATTCACACACCAGATCAAGTTATTTTCAAAATTCATGGTGATGTATTCTATTTTCTCTTAATCATTCATTGATGTATTTATGTATTTTTCCCATCAGGAATGTGTTGTACCTCTATGTAAAGCTACTGTATTCAAAATATAAGTAAAGGGCTTTTACACATGTAATAGTTAATAAAGGATTTTGGATGTTGGTTCTTGACCTGCCACAGTCACATTCAGTCCCTCCCAAATAATCTTCTCTTGACCAAACAAGAAAGATCATTTTAGTCTTGTTTTCTTATTTCCAAAAGAGAAAAAAAAAGTACCTATATCTGTTACATTTTTGAGGGTCAAGACAGAAAGTTAATAACTTTCTCTTGCCCATTTGCTCTGACAGCTGGTGGTCAATTAGTATTCCCTCATCCCATAATTGGAATCGCTGATTACAAACCACTGTTGCTAAGACTCAAATATTGTGGCTCATTTTCAACTTCACTGCCAGGTGAGATTAAGGGAAATGTCCCTCTGGTTAAACCAGCAGGAGCTGTGCCAAACTATAATCAGTCTTTTGCATACATCAGAGACCTACAAACACAGCAGAATGATTGTATAAGCAGCAGCTGCAAGTTAAAGCTGAATCAAATTCTTCAAACATATGCAGTTTGCCAGATATCCAACCACTCTAGCAAATGCCAGTATTTCATTACTTGGCAAGTTTTCTAAGACACAGAGCTAACACAAAGCAGAGGAATACCAAATTGTTCACACAATATGTAAAAGATTTTTTTAACCACATACAGATAATAATTCTGATTCTTCTATTGATGAGAATATTATAATTGTTGTTCCCTCTGCATTCAGTCTTCAGAATACCTAATGCTGAATCCTGATAAACACTAAATTTGTTCAAAATCCAATTTCTGAAATAGTTTCTCCATGAAGAACTACTTAGCATAATGTTATCCTGTTATCTTTTTACCGAAAGAAGTTTAGCTCACACTGAACATTAGCTGCGAAGTAAAATTCTTTGGGGGTAAGGGAAGAACTGAGGGTTAGGGAGCTTATTCAAAACTCTTGTAAATAGTGACGACTAAGATGAGGAATATGGTCACTTAGTAGATGAATAACGTTTTAGTACTTCCATCACCATTTTCTTTTCCTCTCAATAAATCTCAGATGTAATATCTTGCTCCTGTCTAGGAGCTCCATTTGACAATCAGTTTTTCCAGATATTGCCCCTTCAGTTCTTTTTCTTTTTGTGAGGGGGATTATTGAGCTAGAAATGTCATTGTATTCTAGGAACTAACCAGGGAACCAGAACACTGTAGTTCTGTGGTTCATAAATATAAATTCCTGATCCAATGAAGATTCCTTTTCTCTAACATTTTTTCCTTTTGTGTCACTTTGTTTGCATTATAACCTCTTTAGGACTAAGATTCTGTCATATCTTTTGCTACCATATCTCAGCACACTGAAGATCAATGCATGGGAGCTACCATCTGCTAAAACAGTTCACACAATAATTGGAAGAAGTACTTTAGCATTCAGCTCATTCCTTCAGAGGACAGTACCTAAAAACGTGCTTAAATGTTTTTACGCTTTCAGTGTTTTCTTCAATTTCCAGAGGAGCATGTTGAAGTCCTCATCTTTATGAGCTGTTAGTTTGAAGTGAGCTTGCTTGTTGAAAGTAATCAATGTGTTTAATGTTCTGTTATGTTCAATAGGAATAAGATTACTGTTCATTTCAGAGCAGTCTCTGTTTCATCCTGAAATGTGCCAATAAGAGAACAAAAATCTTAACAGAGTGTGTTACAATATGTAGTCCTGTCCTCATCCTTGATATCCTTGCCAATCTCTTATCCTCTTGCATTTATATGTAGGGCTCATGTGTTGAAATGCGCATTTCTTAAGGTCAAGTTTGTCTGTGATTTCAAGTGACACAAATTGGCTTTAACTGGATTATGTTTTCCAGTGATCTCTCATGGGCTCTGGCTGCTTCTATGTCAAATGCTGCAGCTTCCCTGAACAAACTATAACAGCCTCAGTGGAGGACGTGAGTGTCTATCAGAGTTTCTTACTTCCCTTCTCCAGCTTGTATTTGGAATTTTAAATTGAGGGTAACTTTGCATGTACCAAGGAGATTAGGTTACTTAATTAGCAAGAAGGATGTGAACAGTCATGGATGGGGCTGTGATGACGAGATTAAACTCTCAACTACCCCAGAGTGTATATAAAGAGATGCTTGGAATTCAATATCTGGAACAATGAGTGGAGAAATAAAATGCAATATGTGTAAAGTTTTGAGTGTTGCAACAGTCATGGGAAGAACAGACCCACTAGGAGAATGACTGAGACAGGTGAGATGAGTCCATTGACTACTTAAAAAATGTTTAGCGAAATGACTATGCTGTTTCTCAGGAATAAAGGTGGGTCTTGTCTGTAATGAAGAGACCTACTGGATATGCAAATTAGCAAAAATTCCTATCTATACCCTAAGATTATCACTGTTTCTATTTGTGAGTCAAAAATGAGGGACATACAATAAGCATATCTTCAATTAAAAAATCTATACTATTCTTACAATGATATTTTGACTGTGATTGTAACCAATTTATTGTTTTCTCAGAGTCCTAAAATAATAGCAAAAAAAAAATTTTTCTGGGCAGTATCTAATGGAATGATTTCCCTTTTGGATAGATTTAGAGACCTCATTTGCAAAGAGGGCAAATTAATCTAAAGTATTTGTGGTGGTGCAGGTGGCTGCAGCCACCCTGACCCCTGAAGGTACAACCAAGACCAATATACGGTAGTCAGGCACCGAAGTTTAAGCAACTCACTCTGCGTAGTGCGGGAGCCTTGGGAGCCTTAGGGGCCCTACAATACTACGAGCGTTTGTAAGATAAGGGTCAGACTGACCCCGAAGGTTTGATGCGGGAGCCTTGGGAGCCTTAGGAGCCCTACAATACTACGAGCGTTTGTAAGCGGGAGCCTTGGGAGCCTTAGGGGCCCTACGATACTACGAGCGTTTGGGTCAGGCTGACCCTGAAGGTTTGAACAGAAAAGCTGATCCGGCAAAATGAAGTAAAAGAACTGCGATAACAGGACATGAAACAGGTGGTATAGACCATAGAGGGAAGAAAAACNCCAAAGTGGATAAAAATGCTAGCTTTAGAACAATAAGTCGGAGCTTATATCGCACATCATATTGGTGTCTTGTCTCCCTACCCTCCGGGCCGCAGCAGCGTACGGTGAGAAACCCCAATCCCCCAGTTCCGTCTTTTACATATTCTGCTATGATTGGTTTACGTTTTCCCCTCCCTGTTTTATGTATGAAGTTATAAATATTCATTTCCCCTAGTTAAATATGTATCAGTTC
Organism: Struthidea cinerea; assembly: GCA_013397865.1. Taxonomy (NCBI): domain Eukaryota; kingdom Metazoa; phylum Chordata; class Aves; order Passeriformes; family Corcoracidae; genus Struthidea; species Struthidea cinerea. The sequence continues at coordinate 178,396 of VZTI01004622.1, forward strand.
TAGAAGTTTCTGTGTTCCTCAATACCCCATTGGCTACCTCCTGTAATCCCTCCCTTGCATTATCCCCACTGGTTATCTCCTTGTCAACCCCGCCTTCCTTCCCTTATCCCATTGGCAGAATCGCTTATCCCCGCCTTTCCTGCCCTCAGTATAAAATCTCTGGACCCTTTCAAAAATTTGGCTCTTTGTCCCTAGTTCCTTCATGTCAATAAACGGTCACGTGGAATCTATACGGAGAGTCCCCTCTCTCCTTCTTTGCCTCTGCCTGCGCGCCTGACAACTAGCCCAGGAGTAGCTCCCACGGGTGAGGAGCTCACCCTTGACCCTTTTTGTGTGGAGCCGCCGTGAGCCAGAGGGTGCAGCCAGACCTCCGGGCTTCTTCTGTCTTGCTGGCTAGCATGCCCTCAAGTATCAGATGTCAAAATCTTCTCAGTGGGTTTTGAAAATTTAAGTCTAGGTTTTTTTATTACTTCTAATATGTTAATTTGTTATATCTTCTATAGAAACAATAGAAGGGCAAAACCGGGTTAGTCTGTTTTACCCAGTCTCTGAAGTGTATTCTTGTAGAAAAAAGGATGGCCACTCTGCAGAAAAACACAGCTCATAATACAGAAATCTGAAACAGCGTAAACAAATCACATCCCAAGAACATTTATTTGTACACACTAGCTATCAAAAGGACCTTATGAAGTAATTTAGACATACATAGGAGCACTGTATATTTCTGGCACTAGTTTAAACGAATCATCTTAAACTGCTTCAGCTTTTGCATATTCTTTGACATCATCACAGTATGCTGGAAGACTTATCAGTGACTGGACGCCTGTTACGGTTCTATTTCCTTCTGTCCTTGGCAACTATTTTTTTTTCCTGGCAGTGTTTCATACCTAATCTGACTTGCATTTTTATTCCATTGTTAGTAATATGCAATGAGTTGTTTTTTGTGGTGTTTTGTTGTTTGGGTTTGTTCGTTTTTTAAATAACTGTGTTTCAATTGTATTATATTCTTATTAAAATTAAAAAATGTTTAAAATAGTTGCAAGTTTGATAAATTTAGAATTTGCATTCAGAGATAACAATAAGCAACAGTTCAAGATACTAATGCCTGTTTAGCAACATGGTATTACCGTAATTTTACCCGGCTGGTCCTGCAAGCCCACAGAACCTGGGGCAGATTCGGTAATACAGTCAGGTGGCAAAGAGGCAGGAAGGAGATTCGCTTTTCATCCTGCTGGATGGTTTATTCCATGTTTACAGCCGAACTCCAAAGCAAATCTGAAACCCGATCCAGAGGGTCCCCGTTTTATCCGGGGCCAGGGAGAAAGGTGGGATTAGGGAATGGGGACCAATGGGAGAATGCCAGGGGAGTGACGAGGCTTACAGCCAACCGGGAGATCCAAACCGGGACAGACCATACCAAGGAAACAAAGCATCCCAGGGGATGCTTCTGTTCACCCCTAACCAAAGGCATCACCGACCCCCACAACATGGAACTTAAAAAAACCTGCTGGTAATTCATTCAGGTTTCTTGCTTCTTATGCCAATGGTTTTATCCTTGACCTGGAAGGACCACACCTTCCAGGGATTAGTGGTAATTACATTTCAGACTAAAATGGTCTCCATAGAGCAAAGACTGCCAATTGAATCGTATTGTGCTGAACTGCATAAAAATTATGCCAAATTATGTGCAGATACTTTAAAAGCAACTTGCTTATAAAAAGGTAAGTGGCAGAGTATATTGTACTATAAAATAAAGTTAGTGATAAGAAAAGTAGTATCAAACTACCCAGTTTCACAGGACATTGTATGTAATGGTTATCTCCCCCACTGGGGTCTATTTTAAAAGGTTTATGGAAAGAAAAACCAGAAGTAAGAATATGTTTATAGCTCTATATGAGCATTTTACCATTGGCTTATACACCCGTAGCTGGAAAGGACTTCATAGATGCTGTTTTCTCACAAACCTTCTCCTCTAACTGACTTCAAGCTCTAGGTCTAGTGCAACTCACCTAATGAGATCACAAAGTCTCCTGCTGTTAGTTTTTTTTTTACTTTATTGTATATTGTCTAGTTAGGACAAGTATTGGTGAAAACATGGTTGGCCTTTAATGGGCTACAGACTACCTGGAGGCTGGTAAAGCGGAGATCTGTCCTGCTTGAGACATTTTATTTATATCTGGAGGAGGTGACAAGAATATGTCCTTGTCAAGTTTGCAGATAACATCAGTTTCATTGCTGTTCAGCAATATTCTAACCAGCAAATAATTCCACCTGCAAAGAGAAAAGCCATAGTTTTTCACTTCTCCAATGAAAATACTAAGTAGTTCCATAAGTAATTGATGAAGTGTCTCTGTGAACATAATGGATAAAATTGTTCATAACTTAATTATGTGTTTTCACACAACTTACACTCATCAGTTTGTCTCTCATAATTTTTGGCTCTCAGTAAGAACACGTTCAATAAACGCATTAATTCTAGTTTATGCTGCTTCTTCTACCCTTTAAATTTCAAAAACAAAATTAGAAAGTCTTTTGTGCTGCAAACTTCTAAATCAAAATACACTTCAAATTTTGTGTCTTTTATTTCCAAGCAAAGGTAGCTAAAATAACTTACAGCTTTTTTTGGTTTGCCTACTAAACCTATTTCCCTAGAGCTCTAGTCTGAACATCATGGCTATTGAAATGTAATAACCTCTTAACTTTCTGAAAAAGTCGAAGACTTTGATGTGCACAGAAGACATTAGGTTTCATAAAACAAGTTATGTATTATTTGAGTTGTGATCTCAGAAAAGGTGAGTTTGTATTATCTGTGTTCATTGGATGCTACAAACATGGTCTTTCATTTAGCTCAACTAGAAAATCAGTGAGTTTAATTGATTCTTTCATCAGCAGGGCAAGGACAGCCGAGCTAAGTGTCTTTGGGCTCATCCAGGTTCTTGTAGACTCTCTCTTTCCCAAATCTGTAGCCATTTGTCCTAGGTTTGCTCACAAGGGGGGCAAAGCCTAGATCAGTACGGGAAAGGCTAAAATGCTATTCTATGTGGCATCTTCCCAAGAGCTCAGCTTCCATTAGGCTGTGGATTATATTGAACCTCAAAAGTATGATGAGTGCTCTAGTTTCAAAAAAATTCTATAGAACGTACAAGTGTGAAGCAGAATGCATTTCTCTGACCACATGGTAATAGATGGGATTTACTGAATTTCCTTTTTTTCTTTTTTTTTTTCCCTGGTAGACTTAGTCTTTAAAAAGTGCACTAGAAGTGTTTTGAGGAAAGTCTTCAGATCACACTGAAAGACAGTGTAGCCTAAGAATTCGAAGTCTGTTTAACACTGAGGTAAGTGTTGAGCTTATTGATCCCCCTAAAAACATGAATGTAGGCAGTGACGGCAAGATAATTTAAGTAAGTAGGGAATGCACTGGTAAAGAATATTAGATACAGAAGGAGCTAGGAGGGGATGTTCAGACTCACACTTTTGATTAACCTAATTTAATTAGCAAAATTATCTTTTAGTCCTTGTTGAAGAACCCACATGTTCCTGACGAATTAGACACACACTTCTCTAATCAGAGGACTAAAAAGCATGGTGAAGAATATGAGAAAAGACTGAAAAATACTGAGAGATTCCTATAGGACAAGGGTATCACACTGAAGATTATATTTTGTGAAAGAAAATATCACAAAAAGGTCTAAGAAGGAAGCCAGAGGAATGCAGCAAAGCAGAAGGAAGAAAGGTTTCAGAAAGGAAAAGGTAATTTTTCTGGAATTTTGTTTGGTCTCGTTTTTAACTCCAGCATGTGTTCAATGCATTATTCTCTTTTAGAAAAAGAGAAAGCTATCTATTTCAAGTTACCTGTTTCATTTTGTTCTGGACTCAAAAAGACGCTGTCTTACATTTTCCCTCAGATTTCTCTCCCTTGGTCAGGAGTCACTTGGGAGCTGTGAGAATGGTACTCTAAAGTTCAGTAGTTACCTGCTGAGCAGAGCAACTCTACTGTAGCATTCAGAGTTACTGGGTTTTTTTATTCCTCATTCTCAGACACTTCCATCAGTCTCTGATGTTACTAGGTATTCTTTCTGAAATATTCATTTCTCAGACCAGAGTTGTTTCAGTGGTTGTACTTGGAAAAATAGAACTACAATCCTTTCAGCCTCTTGTGCTCTATTTTTTTCCGTTATACTGAAAGGACAAATGCAAGCATTTTGTTGCAGTAACTGTTCAGTTTTACAGGGTACAGGCTTTACTTCAGTGTCGTGAAAGTGTACACTTCAGATGTAAGAATAATTCCAGTTTTTCACTCTATTTTATGTGGGCCTGGTAGAGAAAGGATGAGAAACACCAATCTGTTGATTCTCAGTCATTCTGCCAACCTGTCTGATTTTTACTTTTTCTTGCTATTGAGGGGGGTGGGAGAGGTGTTGCCAAAGTAGCTCACCTCCTGCTGTAAGTCAGTGCTACTTTCACAACCTTCTCTTGATATCATCTTTTGAAAGCAAATTATGAAAAAGAACCCTATACATTAAGAAGTATTCATCTCAGTGAATGTTTCGGAATTTGTAACCCTAAATACACTAGCTGAATTATAAAAGGAGGCGATGTACACACACCTGTTCCCCCAATGACACAAAATAAAACCTGAGAGTATAAGGTAATTTTAATGCAGAAATTTTCTGGAACTTCAGTGTGAATTTCAAAGGTGGTTTCTCCCATGCTTCATTTTTTGCTATGCTTGTAACTGAAAGTTGTGGTATATACCCATGGGAGATTTCAGACCCGATAATCCATAGGCAATCTGCAGGGGAACAGCTCATGTGACCTTGTTCTCCTTACAGTCTCCTTAGCAGATCCCAATACAGCATCCTCTGCCACTACTGTTCTGCAGAGATCTCAATTTATTTTGTGTGGAGCACAACTAAGTATTTCTGATTTTTTGATCCAGCATGCCAAACAGAACTATCAAGCCTGGCCTGTGGTCTGCTGTACGGTTTCCTCTGGGCTGGATTGCATCGATATTGGAAAGCGTGTGCCTGAAATGTCACAGCTGGTGAAGTCCCACCAGAAGGGCCTGAGCTCTGCGCTTCAGGAGCACCCCTCTTTCATGTCGCCTGGTAACTCTGGGAGCAGATCACACACAGGGGCCAACAAGACCTGCAGCATCGCTTAACAGGTTTTAGGAAACCAGTGAAGTCTGAGAAAATGCCAAGGGAAAAGAATCGACAAAGGAGCCGAGTATATCCTGTTTGTCATATACTGTTAGGGCATGGAGAACACTGGAAATGTGGAGAGGAGGAAGCTCTGTGGTGTGTAGCAGCAACATGTAGAGAGATTAGGAAACACACTGTGCCTTTCAGAGCCTAAGTCCTAGGAGATACACTGTGCCTTTCAGTCCTAAGAGATAGGCCTTTTCTGAGTGTTTTTCTACTTTTCTTGATATGAAAAACTCTGCAGAAATAATATTCACCTTTAATTCAGTTGAACTGAGCACTTATAAATAAACATGAAAGAAATCTATTATTTAAAACAAACAAACAAACAACTTTTTTTATTATTTGTTTTAAATTTCATTGCAAATTGGTAAAATGTCTGTTCAGATCCAGTAATAATAGAGGCAGATTCTAACTAGTTGCACAGTTGTGGTGGCATTTTGAACTAGATACCGCGTCTGGTGAAATTTCACTATTCAAGAAGAAAATTAATGTACTATTGACAACAAAGCTTCACTTTGTGGACTCAGCCTCTTTCTTTGTTATTTCCACGCCTGATATTAAGCTGTAAGGCAAGTACCAACCCCATTAAAAACTGCTTTCCAGTTATTTGGAAAATATATTGTGCAAGGAGCTATCAACAACTTCCAAGATTAATTACTAGGCAAAGTGAAACTTGCATTTTTCAAGATAAGACAGAAATGCTGAAGGAACTGTATTATTACAGTACATGGCATGGTACTTATGTGCTGATGGCTGAAAAAACACAGGAGATGAAGAAAAGTAAAATAAAGAAATGGAGCCTATACTTCATTTAATTGCACCCTTTTTTATAGGTATTGAGCATGTATATTGTGCATCATACTTACTTGCTCTAATTTTATTAAGCTAAAAAATAATGTGGGGGAAAAAAGTCCTTTTCTTTTCTTTTCTTTTCTTTTCTTTTCTTTTCTTTTCTTTTCTTTTCTTTTCTTTTCTTTTCTTTTTTCTTTTCTTTTCTTTTCTCTTTGCTCTCTTCTCTTCTCTTCTCTTCTCTTCTCTTCTCTTCTCTTCTCTTCTCTTCTCTTCTCTTCTCTTCTCTTCTCTTCTCTTCTCTTCTCTTCTCTTCTCTTCTCTTCTCTTCTCTTCTCTTCTCTTCTCTTCTCTTCTCTTCTCTTCTCTTCTCTTCTCTTCTCTTCTCTTCTCTTCTCTTCTCTTCTCTTCTCTTCTCTTCTCTTCTCTTCTCTTCTCTTCTCTTCTCTTCTCTTCTCTTCTCTTCTCTTCTCTTCTCTTCTCTTCTCTTCTCTTCTCTTCTCTTCTCTTCTCTTCTCTTCTCTTCTCTTCTCTTCTCTTCTCTTCTCTTCTCTTCTCTTCTCTTCTCTTCTCTTCTCTTCTCTTCTCTTCTCTTCTCTTCTCTTCTCTTCTCTTCTCTTCTCTTCTCTTCTCTTCTCTTCTCTTCTCTTCTCTTCTCTTCTCTTCTCTTCTCTTCTCTTCTCTTCTCTTCTCTTCTCTTCTCTTCTCTTCTCTTCTCTTCTCTTCTCTTCTCTTCTCTTCTCTTCTCTTCTCTTCTCTTCTCTTCTCTTCTCTTCTCTTCTCTTCTCTTCTCTTCTCTTCTCTTCTCTTCTCTTCTCTTCTCTTCTCTTCTCTTCTCTTCCTGCTCTCTTGTTTTATATTGATATTATGGTTTGACTTTTGCATTACAAAATTCTCTGAGCTGGGATTATCACCTCCTGTATATTTTCAGAGTGCTTTGCACAGAGACACCAGCCTGAATGAGGCTTGCTATGCTGTGAATAAAGACAGATTGTTAGACTCACTGGGGTGTTTCAGCTGTGTTAAACCACTTTGACAACACAAAGCAAATGCAAATGTAAATGTAGTTGTGGTAGCTAGCTAAATCAGATTTATTAAAATTCTCATCCACTAGAGAAATCAAGGTGACTAAAGCATCCAGTAAACTGCACCCCGATTCAAAATGGTAGACCATCTACTGCAGAAAAAAAGATTGAAAATGTATAAATTGGAGAGAGGAGGGGGAATATAGGTTAAAATCAAATTGAATAATGTTTCTAAAAAACCCCAGCACAACCCTATATGCATAATATTTCACTGGATCTGATCCTAGTCTAATGGTGGAAGTGCAAATATTGCTTTTCACAATAACCCCAGAAGTCTTCCAGAATATATTTTTTCATCATCATTTTGTACTTTATTTTCAGTATTTCCTCTTTGACTGAGTTATACAGTGAAACTGACTGATGTAATATTTAGCTGAAGTGTAAGCCTAAATCACAGAAATTCCACCTATTTAGTTTTTTTATCTTAAGCTAAAATGATACATGTGAATATTTGATATAAATTCTTGATTTAAATGTATCATGCTATATGGAAACTGAGGGAACAATAAGGCCAGGTTGCCAGAAATGCACAAAACAGCTGACATCACAGCTCACTGAATATGAAAATTATTTTCAATTTTGTATATATGTTTTCAAACCCCTGTCCTATTTTACATTACTATTTCACTACTGTCAGCTTGGTTATTATATTAAGGAACTGCTCTATAGGGGTTCAGTATTGTAATCTTTTTTGTGTAGAGACTCAAATAATGTTTTTAATATTGTCCTAGTTGCTCCTATTTTGTCTTCAAAAGACTTTTCTGCCTTAAAATAGTTTTATCCTTATTTCTTTCATTTTATCTCCTGATATGGGCTTTGCACTTGACTGAATTTCTTCTGCTAAGTACACTTCCTTTTTTTCCTCATTTCTTTCTTAAGGGTAGTAATCAAAAATTTTCAGGCTTCATCTGTTCTTAACAAATTAGAATTTTCATTTGCATATTGTATTTCCAAAGAATGCATGACAGTATAGATGCAATGGTTTTAAGGCATAAGCCTGGGATTGCCACAAGGAAAGAAATCATTAGTGAATTTTGCCTATCTTAAATTAGTGCTACAAAAATCTTTATATGTCATTTTAAAATTATATTTTAGAAAAACTTTAAAATACATTTTTCTACATTGTAGAAACAAAATAATACAAATTCCCTTAGTGATATAAGAAATACACACGGCAGAAAAAATAACCAACAAACCAAACACAGAATAAATCATGTTTTAAAGAACCTTGTAGATAAACTAAATAATTTTAATTTGTATGGTATTGCAGTGTATTTGCTCTGTTATCTCTTGAGCTTGCTCTGCTATCCTTTGAGCTAGCTTACCAGAATTGTTTATTTCTTCTGTGAAAAAGTTCCTTTTTCCTAGTCCTACTGTGATTGTGTATATCAGACCTCCTGAGGCTAGCACAAATCAAGAATAGCACATGTCATTTATAGAAAAAAAAAAATCTCTTCATGGATTTAATAACCTAAATAATATTTTTTTAAAGCTTGTGGAAAAAACATATTTGGCATCTAAACCTCTGTTGCATTGTTATGCTCATTCTTCCTCCCCTCTTTGATTTTAACATTTATTAATCACATCTTTCGTTTGATGCTCTCCTGAAAGTTTTGGGAATGGAACTATGACTCTCAAAGGAGATCAGTGATAAGAATATACGTAAGTAATGCTTTCCTGAAGAGACGAGTGTAGACCAACCTGTCCCTGTAGGGATGATCAGAGACATATTTCGGGAGGGCACACGAGCCTGATCCCTGTCTGTGATCCACTCCCATAATTTCTTCTCCGAGTTCATGATTATTGTATTAGGGATTCTAACATGTCTCTCTTTGCCCATTCCTTTCAGTATACATTTATTCTTTATTTGTTCATTCACCCATGAATTTGAACCTGCTGACACTGGCTGCCTCTGTTTTTTCCTATGACAGCAATTTCCAAAAGTTCATTACCTGCTGTGTAAAGCGATACTTCCTTTAATTTGTTTTAAAGTGCTTTCATTGAGGTTATTCTAGGTTTAATATTATGGTATTTGATATGGTTTTTATTTGATGAATAAAAACTCCTGTTGGCTTTATCTAACACCCTAATAATTTTGTAGACCTGAGTCTGTCAACTGTTCTGTCTCCAAACCAAAGCCCTAGACTTCGTCCCAAAAGTCCCAAACAAAATTATTAAAATATGGAACAGCTGTGTGAGGAGGACAGACCATATACTATCTCATATCACTAATCTTTGATATGCCTTTTGAGTCTTCAGAATTACAGAATGGTTGAAGTTGAAAGGCACCCTGGACATCACCTGGCCCATCCACCCTTCTCTAGTTGTGAATTACGAGGAAGAACACCTAGTCCATCCCAAACAAATTCCAGCATGAAGATAATACTGAATCTCTCAACCCATGTGGGATGGTAGTGCCATTGGGCATATTCAGTGCAGGTCTGGAGATGCCAAAAGATTTCTGGGATGACATCAAGGCAAAAATATTGAGGTTTTGTAAAGGTTTGTCTGGCTTCACCATTCCGTTCACTTCGGCACCAGTCCCTTTTTCCATCTGCCATTAAATAATCTTTTAATAGAAAACCTGACAGTAGGTTCTGCATGCTACCGTGGTGTCTTTTGCACCTAAAGGTGAACAGTGTGTTCACCTATGTATGTGGTGCATACACAGACAGACCACTGATGTGTGTTTGTGAATGTATGTGCTTACAACTACGTATCCATCTAACAACGTTCTTTCTTTTTTCTTGTTTCACAGTCAGCACCTGAACTTGGATTTGCTTTGGGATGTCCAGTGGCCTTTGTCTTAATCAAGACTTTCCAGCAATCACATTATTTTCCTTAAAAGATGTCAGAAGTGCACGATTACATGACAGTACAGAAGAAATGCCTACAAAGAACAAACTGCAAGTAAGACCTGCAGGACCATGCAAAATGCTTACTGTGACTCCGTTGTTAATCAGTTTATAAACCTGAATTTCAGAGGACAGTTTCTAGTTAAAGATACAAAAGAGCTAAATTCTTGTTCTACAGCAGCTCTGGCACCTGTCACCATTGGTGAACAGCTGGATATGACAGGCAGATTGTATCAGATTCATCATTTACGGTTTACATGACTCATGGAATTTGTATCACAGCTGAGGACTGTGGGACACTATACAATAGCATATCATTGGCACAATGACCTCAAAGGTAGGTATCAAAGGTGTGCAAAAGTGGGACAAGATCCAGTAGGAGTTCAAAATATCAACCCACAGACAAGAAAAGGGCTCTCTCTAGTGGTACAAGCCAGCAGAACAACCAAGATAATTTACCTGGACGTCAACATCTTACAGCCTTAAAGGACTGGGGAGAAAGGGAGGTGTGAGACTAAAGAAAAACAGGGTGAATAAATTGCAAAGAAACCCAGTAAAATGTGCAAATTACATGATTGGTAATGTTTCAGGGGACCTGTTTGACAGCTCTGCACTTGATCATCTCAGGCTAAATTAGGAAAGCTTGTTCTTCCAACCATACCACACAAACATATGGCTTGCTTTGGCAGTCAGGAGGACCAGAAATGGGGTAGTTCTGGGTCCCTTCTCTGGCTACATGAGAACACCTGGACAGACAGCCCAAACATGCTGGTATCACCATGTCAGTTCCTTTTTGAGATCTGAGAGCAACGGCATCTTCCCAACCACTTCCTGGAACATCATATAAGCACACAGCTTATACGCAAACACATCCCCTGTCCACAGCAGGGTGGTGCAGTACGTAGCTCTCTCGGTTGAAAGACAGACTAACAGCTGAAATTGATATTCCACTACTCGGTATCACAGTGCAGCTTCTCCTAACAGCTTTTGGTCTCTATTTCTGTTTTCCTGCTTCCTTATTGCCCCTGGTACGGTGACATTCATTATAATTTAAAAGAATATGATTTTGGTAGAACATTTTCAGAATACCACCTTTTTTTCCAGGTAAAAGTGTTGGTTTTGTCACACTGGTTTCACTGACACCTTCAAAACAAACAAACAAAAACCAAAGCCCCACAGAGGTTCTCATAGCAACAAAAAATGTTTGTAATTTCTTATGAAAATATTATGTTAGCCTTGCTTTGACAGTCCCACACAGTTAACCATATTAAAGGAAACACCCTTTCTTTCACCACATTTTCTGCTTTATATTCTACAAACAACATCAGTGGTGTTCCCCAGGACTCAGTGTTTGGGTCAATCTTTTTTAAATTTCTCTATCAATGATCTGAAGGAGGGAATCAAGTGTGCCCTCACACTGTTGCAGATGACACCAAGTTGGGCAGGAATGTTGATCTGGTGAAGGGTAGGAAGGCTCTGCAGAGAGATCTGAACAGGCTGGATCGATGGACCAGGGCCAGTGGTATGAGGTTTGACAAGGCTAAGTGCCAAGTCCTGCACTTCAGTCACAACAGCCGCAGGCGGCACCACAGGCTGGGGGCAGAGTGGCTTGAAAGCAGCCCAGCAGAAAAGGACCTGGGGATGCTGGTTCACAACCACTGATCTTGAGCCAGCAGTGAGTCCAGGCGGCCAAGAAGGCCAATGGCATCCTGGCCTGTATCAGGAATATTGTGTCCAGCAGGCCTGGGGAAATGTTTCTTCCCCTGTGTACTCAGCATTGGTGAGGCCACCTCAAGTGCTCTGACCAGTTCTGAGCCCCTCAACACAGCAAAGACATTGAGGTGCTGGAGTGTGTCCAGAGAACAGCAACAGAGCTGGTGAAGGATCTAGAGAGTTAAGTCCTATGAGGAGTGGCTAAGGAAGCTGAGGTTGTTTAGCCTGGAGAAAAGGAAGGCTCGGGGTGACCTTATCACTTTCTACAATCACCCGAAAGGAGGTTGTAGCAAGATGGGCATCAGTGTCTTCTCCCAAGTAATATATGACTAAACTTAAGAAAATTATCTCAATTTGCACCAAGGGAGGTGTAGATTGGATATTAGGCAGGATTTCTTCATGGAAAGAAGCACTGGAACTGTCTGCCCAGGGAAGTGATTGAGTCACCATCCCTGGAGGTCTTTAAAAGACGTGTAGATGTGGTGTTTAGGGACATGGTTTAGTGGTGGATAAGACAGTGTTAGGTTAATTGTGGGACTCAATAATTCCAAAAGCTTTTCCCAACCTAAATGATTTGAATAATTATATTTAAAAAAAAAAAACAACAAAAGGAATGCAGGGGTCTCAGAAACTTGATGTAGTACTCTCCTTTTGCTGATTTTTTTTTTACCTGAATCTAAGTATAATTTTGCAGTTAATTTGATTATTTAAAGCCTAGTTAAAGACTGAATAGGAAAATTTAAAAAAAAATTAACAGAAATCATAAGGTTCTTCAATGATAAGTGCAGATAAGCAGCAGAAAAAAAAAATAGTCATTAACTGTTCCATAAACAACAATTTTAGTTTTGAAATCTGCTGGTTTAATGGTATGAATGCTATAGTGAAAATACGGGATTTTTTTTTCAGGAAATTTCACCTGATTGGTGAAAAAGAGAGCCAGACTTCTCAATGGCATCCAGAGAAAGGAAAAAAGGCCATGCATAGAAACTGAAATACAGGAAATTTCACTGAAATATAAGGTTATTTTATTTTTTTATTTATGTGTACAGTGGTAGTGAAACATGTTGTTCATATTATTGCTTCCATCCCTGGAGATATACAAAACCTGACTGGACAGGGCACTGCGCTGCCAGTTTTGATCAGGGCAGGTAGATTAGATTATCTCAATATCCCTCCTAACCTCAGCCCTCCTGTGTTCCTGTTGTTTTAAATTAAAAGCTAGATAAATTATCATGACTGTATAAAAGTTACCTCAGATATGTATGTGTGGCGTAGGGATATCAACACTATTAGCTTTGATAGAAGAACTCAGCATTGGAGTTCAATATTTACAAATATGATGCATATAACTCTAAATGTGGAAAATCATTAAAATTACCAATAGAATTCACAAAGGAAAATAGTGAAATGGAGAAAAAAATCAAGGAAAAAAGATAAATCCCTGCAAGCATACCAGCCCAAAGGTGTCTTCTACTTGAGTGTCCATGTGAAGTGTCTTTTCATTATACCTGTATGCCTGACATGGACTAAAGGTGGAAACAAAAGAGAACATGCTCCCAATGTAAACCTCTGTGTTCATGAGAAGAGATATATGATGTTTTGATTTTATAATGGTGGAAAGCAGTGAAAGAAACACTTGATCAGAAAAGATCCAAATGATCTGACCTTCACAAAGGGCTCAGAATCAAAAAATAAATCAATTAAATGTTTTATCCTTAACCAAACATTCAAGTTCAAAAGAAAGGAGAGAAACATAAACATTTTTCATAGAGATGCCCTGCCACTGCAACGAGTCTTACTTACACTGACTATTCAACAGAAGTATCAGTCAGATTATTTTTAGTTTTTTCATTTGAGCGAATGAACCAGAAAGAAACAAAATAAACACCACTGTAAAAATGTTTTTGTTTCTTGGGTTTGGGTTGTTTGTTTATCATCTTCAGGTTTTAGATAAGGAAGAAAATAGTTTAAAAGAGATGATTGTTTTTGAGCTTGTTTTTTGTTATTTTTTTCATAGAAGCACTAGTTTTATATTTCATGTTTTTTCTTTAGCATTGTGTAGAAAATAGGAAGGCTGTTTGGCTGAAAAATTATTAAAGATCAAAGCCTGTTTTACAACAGGCAGCAAAGCTTTTGAACTCAGGTGTCAATTACTTTATTAATGTGTTCAAGTGCCTGCTGTTAAAAGTTCAAAGGCACCATTGCCCTCACCAATTAAAGTCTAGTGTTCTTGAAAAGAGGTGCAGTGGTAGTTAATCTCTTCTACTGGGACATGACATCTGTTTAATTCATATTTTTACCTCTTTTGCCACAGTACTTGAAGGTATTATTTTGTGTAACACTTACTCATAGAATCACAGAAAGGCTTGAGTTGGAAAGGACCTTACAGATCATCTAGCTGCAACCCCCCTGTCATGGGCAGGGATACCACCCACTACATCAGGTTGCTGAGGGACCCATCCAACCTTGCCTTGAACACTTCCAGAATGGGGCATCCACAGCTTCTCTGGTTGTTTCAGTGCCCTACAACCCTCCAAGTAAAGAATTTCTTCCTAACATCTAATCTAAATCTCTCTTTTTTTAGTTTATCCTTGTCCTATCACTCTCTACCCATGCAAAAAGTCCCTCTCCAGCTTTTCTGTAGGCCCCCTTAAGGAACTGGAAGGTTCCCATGAACCTTCTCTTCTTCACAGTGAACAACCCCAGCTCTCTCAACCAGCATTTGTAGGAAAGGTGCTCCAGCTTTCTGATCTTCATGGTGCTCCTCTGGAGCCCACTAACAGGCCCACATCTCTCTTGTGCTGACAACTCCAGGCCTGGATGCAGTACTCCAGGTGAAGTTTCATGAGTAGAAGGGTAGAATCACCTCCCTCAACCTGCTGGTCACTTCTCTTTTGATGCAGCCCCGGATGCTTTGAAGTTGCGCTTTCAGGCTGTGAGCGCACACTGATGGCTCATGTCCAGCTTTTCATCTGGGAGGACCCCCAAGTCCTTCTCTGCAGGGCTGCTCTCAATGAGTTCTTCTCCCAGTCTTTACTCATGTCTGAGATTCCCCTGGACCAGATGCAGCACCCTGTGTTTATACATTTAATTTCTTTACATGATGACTTTACCTATTATAATTTGGAAAATATTCATTTTTCTATTGCTTCTCATCATATGAAAGAATATAAGGTAAGCCAAAACAGACTTACAGTGTATCAGTTATTCTGCTTTAGCTGCCTGCATACCTAGATTTAACCTACAGTTAAAGAGGTAGGGTTTTTTTTTTTTTGAGCTGTAAATATACTTGTAATTATGAATTATGGTTTATCAATATGCATTATTTTTATAAGCCCCTTCCACCAAACAAGTCCTTATTCTGTTACTTTCCAAAATGACAATTCAGGTCCATCAATTTATTAAGAATGGCATTCAAATTTCAGAGGAATTTCTGCACTCATAATCACGCTACAGAAGCCATTACTGACATACTTCAAAAAATAATTTCCCCTCCATTTGCCCCTTAGCATATACTCAGTTTCATCAATATAACCAGTGGAATTAATTGCCATGTCAGAGGAGAAACAATTGTTAATCAGTACATGGTATGTTTATTATTTTATAGGTAAATGTTGCTAAACCAAATATTTGGTGGGAATTTAATGGATAGTATAATAACTCTTCAATTTTCCTTTTCCCTGCCTAACACAATTAAACATCTTTCATACAAAGATACTGATCAATTTTGACTCTCCATGCCTCTATTAGAGGCTTCTGATAGTTGCTCAGTACTTTACAGTACATAATATTTACAGTAGTTTAGTTACAACCTATGACATGTGAAATAATTTTCTGGACAAAATAACTATATTATAATTAAACAACAGTATGAATGTGATGGACTAATATTTACTATATGCATTGCATATGCTAATATAATCCAGTAATACAAAGCTTGTGTTGATCAAAACTAGAAACTTTTGGAAAAGTAGTTAAAATTAACATCTAATCAATAATTAAACACTTCGGAGTCTGTGAAGGGGTAAATTTTCCTTTTCTCTGAGATTCATTAATGTTGGAATTGTTGTAGCCTAAAGCTCATAGAAATGAAACTGAGTCAAGAAATTAAAAAATCATCTGGAATTCATATTTGACTAATACATCATTCCTGATATCTTTTTCAGTATTTATTTTGTAAACAGTTTTGAAAAATGAAAATAAAAAAGTGTGTGTAAGAACATTCAAAATGAAGAGCTGTGGGAAGAAGGTTGAAAGAGTTAACTTAAATCTTTCCACACTGTGTCTGACACAGTGTAGTGAAAGGAGAACTAAATAGTCCTAACAATGTTTGTCGGAGGTCTGCCTCAGCTAAGTAGCTATAGATATTACTCAATTTTAATAACAGCATTGGATGATTTAAATGGTCAAATAATTTTGTTCTCCAAAAGTCATGTTGTGAATTATGAAGATCATCTTTTCTTTGGGCTGTGTTCCTCAAGTTATGTCTTCATAGAAAACAATAAATGAAAGCTACTAAATATGTCTTGTAAAATAAGGTATTGCCTTTGCTATCTATTTGTAACAGCACTAAAATACAAGCATAATCTGTGTACAATCAGTCCTTAAGATAAAAATATTTTTTTACAGAAAAAAATTTAAGCAGGCAAAGCTTAGAGGAAAATAAACCAGAATCACGTATTCAAAAGAAGTTTGAGTCTTAATTGTTGTTATCACTTTCCTACCTTGTCACATGTCAGTTAAAACAATTAAGATAAAATTTAGAAAGAAAAATAATACTGAAGAAGATGAAAGAATTATGAATAATTAATAATAGGATCAAATCTGGATTTATGCACCTTCTGTAATTTTATTGGACTACACATGATAAAAAAGCTGTAGCTATTATGACATAGGCACATCTTTGCCTATGAATAATTTTTAAGGAATTGAGGTTACACAAATACAAGCAAAACTTCAGGTTATGGGGGAGTTATGGAATGAAAAGGAAAATGTGTTGATGATTATGGGAGGGTCTACTTGTGACCTGCTTGTTTCTGTAGGTAGCTAAGCTGGGGAGATGTAGGGAGATGTGGGTGGGTTTCTAAGGTTACAGTTATTCAACATTTTGCTGCTTTAGTAGCAATGAGTTATGATATTAATAACATTGTGACTGGCTACGGGCTTTTGCAGCTACAGCCAAGTAATTTGTCTATGTTCAGCATTTTCTGTAAGTTTGTGTCCTAGTTTGGACAAATTGGAGGAAAATATCCTCTGATAGAAGTCAGGTTGCAACCACCCCTCCCCCCAGGTTCGGGAAAAAAATTTTCTTCGAAGGAAAGTGAAAGAGATAAAAGCTATTTATTTAACAAACACACAAGAGGGGAATAATGATGCTAAATAATGAGATCTCTCTCTGGGGAGAGAAAACCTGGGAAGATGTCAGAGTTCTTCTGTAGGTGAGGTCTCTCTCCTCGGAGCTGGGTTGGCGAGGGGCCACCCCCCCAGGCTTCCAGGAGAATTTTCCTGATGTGTTCAGATGTTGTTGAAACAGTCCAGAAGAGAAGAAAAGAACAAAAAAAAACCCCAAAATCCTAGGAAAACAAGGTTCAACTGTCTGTCTCTCGCCGGAAAAAGAAATGCCGAGAGAAAAAAAAAAGTTGACTGTGGGAAGAAAAAAAAAACCAAGGGTACCGCTGAAGCTGAGGAGTGTATCTCCGTGTCCTTGAAACAACTGCTTTGAAACATTTTTTGTTTTCTGTCCTTCTCAGGCGCAGTTTAAAGACACAGACAAGATTGATGGGCATAGCGTAGCGATAGGGGATACACATTATAAAGTCACCCCACGACAGTTTGATATGATTTCCCAAGTAATCATTAATGTATAACTCAAACCTGTAGGCAAGGCGAGGTTTATTCTTTTATTTTTGTAATTCTGATTAATATTATTCAGATTACAGAAGAGGGGTTGAGATCAATTAAACGTATATAGACACTGTGAGCAATAGTTGTCTATTATGTTCCTGCTTTTCAGACTTTTATTTATTTCTGATATGAAATTGTTCAGTGGAATGACAATCTTCAGGATCTTCTTTTGCTTATTCATAAAATGCCAGCAAGGCAAGCAGACCAATATAAATATTTAATGAAGTTTTACGGCAATTTTCTTTCTAGAAGCTAAAATGATGTCTGTAGTTGTTTCGTAGTCACTAAAGAGCCATAGCTACAAACATTCTTCAAAAGATTTTAAAAGCTCTTTTGTTGAGAAATATGCTGAACTATTTAAACAGTTTTTCCTACTACTGAGTAGCTTTAAATGTAGGAAATATACCTGTTGAAGTTTGCTATTTCTATGCCAATCAATAACAAATGCTCATAAAAAAATAAAATAAAGACATTTTAAAGCAGACAGTTTATTGAAGGTTGCTTTATTTTTGAACAATGATAATCTTGCAATGAAAAGTCATGTTAGCCTCAAAATTAGAGTTCAAATAATAATTTGGAAATGTATTTGAAAGGATGCATATTCAATAAATTACTTCACAGAACATTTTTATATGAATATCTCAAAATTGCTATCATGGCAAATAGTATAATTCAAGTTACAATAGAATGTTCTGGCCATTAAAACTCCCAGTCAGCACTAAACTTGTGTGCAATCTGCTGTTTCAGCTGGATCCCTCTAAGTCCATTGGCCCTGATGGAATTCATCAAGAAAACTCAAAGAGTATTCAAAAAAAATCTCAATTATTTTTTTGAACAGTCTTAGGAATCTGTAGAGGTCCCAGTCAATTGAAGTTTTCCCAATTTTCAAGAAAAGCAAGAAGTATGATCCTGGAGACCACTGGCCTGTCAGTCACATTTCAATGACTGATAAAATTATGGAGAAAATTATTCTGGGAGGTACTGAAAAACACCTGAAGTACAACACAGTCATCAGTCAGAGCCAGCATGGTTTCATGAGGAAAACGTCCTGCTTGCCATATTTAATTTCCTTTCATGACAAGGGAGCCCATATAACTCATCCAGGGAAACTAGTTGATGTAATTCTTTTGATTTCAGTAAAGCTTTCGATACTGTCTCTCTCAGTAGCGATCTGGAGAAAAGGTCCAGCAAACAGCTGGATAAACACATCTTGTAATGTGTCAGCATCTGGCTGACTAGGGAATGGGGTGATGTCAGACTGGTGACTTGTCACTAGAGGGGTGTTGCAGGGCTCCGTCTTAGGCCCTGTGCTCTTCAACATCTTCATAAATGACTTGGACATGGGAATTAAAGGTACACTGAGTAAGTCTGATGATGATACTAAATCAGAAGAAGCTGCTCACTCCCTTGAAGGCAGAGAGAACCTGCAGAGAGACCACAAAAAGTTAGAGGGCTGGGCAATCACTTACTGCATGAAGTTTAACAAAGACAAGTCAGTTCCCAGCCTTTACTGCTGCGTGTCGTTATTTCAGTCCAGGTGTAGAGTTTTTGCATTTGCTTTGATTGAATAGCATGAGGTTTTTGTCAGTCCTTATCTATAACCTGATGATGATCCTTTGAATAGCAGCCTTTCTTTCCAGAGGAATCCCACTCGTATAAACTGGCAATTTACTGAGGATATAGTCTGTCCCATTTTCTGGTCATACAATAAACTAGTATTGACCTCAACAGATGCCACCAGTAATCAGCCACCAGTAATCAGCCACCAGCTAGACATTGAAATGCCAATCACAAATCTTTGAGGTCAGTGTCACTGCTACTTTTCCTCTCACCTTACAGTCTACCTATGCAGGCTGTATCTCACCAGTTTTGCTAGAAACATTTTAGGTGTCAATAAACTTGCTAAAGTCAAAGTAAACAACAACCATTGCTTTTCCAACATGCATAAAGCCAGTACTTCACTATAGAATGCAATCACATATGACCCACATATTGCTATGTTCTATATTTGCAAAAGCGTATGATACTGCTTTGGAATTCATTTAGAAGCACATATAGGTCAAGATTCAGAACAGCCAGCAAGGCTTTAATAATATTAAATCATGTTTGGATAACTTCAGTTATTTTCTATGATGAAATTGCTATGTGGATTGTGGAGCAGTGGTAGATGTAACAATATTTTGACGTTTGGAAAGCTTTTGACGTAATAAGCTTCTGAACTTAAATAATAGAAATCAATACCTTCATGTCTGTTTATTACTGGGAATGAGTGGAGTCCTTGGTGTTTGATAGTGAGGCACAAGTTGTTCAATATCTTTATCAACAACCATGGTGACGAGACAAAATGTGATCTTTGACCTAGAAATACCACGATGAACTTAAGGACTGGACTATTGGAAAACTCCTGAAGTTCCTCGAGGAAAAAAGCCATCTTCTGCATCCTGAGTAGACGAACACCAGACAGTAATGCATGCCAAATAAGTAGCTGAATACCAGCTCTGTCAAAAATTACTTGGGAGCAACAATAAATTAATAAAAACTAACTTCATAAGGCCTACTGTGATTCCTGGGAGAATTGTAACTGACCAACTAAGGGAAATTTTTTTTCCACTCAGTGCTTGCAAAGCCACAACTTGGACATTGTATCACTCTTGCTTGCCTCTCCCAGTTCCAGAGGGATGGGGAGAGAACTGAGGGAGTCTGAAAAATGGCACATATCCAAGAACGTGTTTATGAAGGAGCTGGATGTGTTTAGTGTGACAATGGGAAGGTTAAGAGGTAATTTAAAACTGCCTGCATGTACTTGAAGGACCGTTGCCAAGACAGTACTGTTCATCTCTTCTTGTTGTGTTAGGACATACAAGGGGCACTGGCCATGATCCTGATCAAGTTCAAATTATTTGGAAAATTTTCTTTCACTAACAGGTTGCCAAGGCACTAGAACATGTTGCTTAAATGGGTTTTAGGATCTTTGTATTTTCATATTTTCTCTTATGAGGAGCAGCTGAGGGAACTGGAGTTCTTTATTTTGGAGAAAAAGAGGCTCTTGCAGGACCTTATAGTCCTCTATAACTACCTGAAAGGAGGTTGTACAAGGTGAAGGTGGTTCTCTTTTCTCAAGTAACAGACAACAGGACGAGAAGAAACAATCTCAAGTTGTGATAGATATTAGGTAAAATTTCTTGATGAAAACAGTTCTCAAACTTTGGTACAGGCTGCACAGGGAAGTAGTTGAGTCACTCTCCCTATTTAATATTTTTAGGTATTTAAAAAACAGGTAGATGTGCTGCTTACGAACATGGTTTAATGGATTTGGCAGTGTTAGGTTTACGGTTGGACTTGTCTTTTCCAACCTAAATGATTCTATGATTCCATGGATCTTTTCTTAAATTAGGGAGGGGATGGTTTCCTGCCAATAGGAATACCCAGGTGTGGCTTTTGAATCCTTGACCACTGGATGAAATTTACAAATAATACACAAACGTGAGACCAGGGCCTACATTCTTCCTCCATGCTAAATAATCTAATTACATAGTACTAGTCATACCTCTTTTCTTTTTGTTCATTTTTGCAAATGTATCCTGAAGTATGTTAATCAATCAGTGGAAAAACTTTACTATTAAGACTGATTTCAACTTGCTAGTATTATGGCTAATTATAAATCTGGTAATCAGAGCACTGTGCCAGGATATTTGAGTTTGAATACTCTCAGGCTGATGCGGGAACTGAGGAATTCCTGAAAATGTTTTCAGTTGTTAAAAAAAAAAAATAAAAGGGCTCTGTAAAAATATTCATCTGAATAAATTGCCTATTATTGCAAATGCATCAGAAGGTTCTAGTAATAATATTACAGAAAGACTGAGCCTTTCAGCATCATTGGACATCTTCTGAAAATAGCAGGCCCTTTGGTGACTGACACAAAAGTACTCATAATTTGCTTAAGTGTACCTAACACTGATGTGCTTGGCATTGTTATAAGAGTGGCAAATGTGCAGCAATAAATGTTTCCATCCTGAAAAATATTGCAGTGCTCATTTGGCTGAGATGCCCCTCAGATTAGCAGCTGCTGAGGTGTTCCCAGGGTCACAGCCTGGAATTTGGATGCCTAAATTCAATTTCAGTCCCATATTAGGCAAATAAAACATACATAGGTTTAGCTGCATTTCCTCCAGGGAATATAGGCCATTAATGGTTCCACTAAAAATTAAGGGAAAGCAGCAAAATTGAAAGTGATAAATATATTCACACCATATGTTTTAGCAATCTAATTTTACATGCCTGTGTCAGCAGCCTAAACTCTGTTCAGTAGCTTGAAAACACTTTCTGGAGGAGTCTTTATGTAGGCTGTTTCTTATGATTATATATGCTCTAACTTCAGTACTTACATGCAGAATCCTTTTTTTGCTATATCCAGGAGATAAATGGCACAGACAGGAATAGATGAAGGTTTTCAGGCTGACTCTTTCTAGTTCCCTACTCGCTGGGTTCTATTGTCACTTGAGGTTTTTTTCATTTACCTCAAGATCATGCTTTTTTCCTTGCATTTCTGTAAGAACAAAAGGACCTTTGTTGTACAAACCAGTTCTGTAAATGATGGCAGCTATTTACTGAAAAGGAAACACATAATATCTGTGTTTCCTGCATTTCATGCCCTCCTTCTCACCCATCCTGGCCCACTGAAGTCTTCAGCAGTGAACATGGTCTTGCAGGGACAGGGACAGGGATAGGAACAGGAGCAGAGGCAGAGCAGATCTCTCCCGGCATTTGGAGACTGGAGTAGCTTCCTCCCCACTCCCCAATCCACTCTCAAAGGACTGTCCTTATGGCAGGAGCTGTTGCTTGCTTGAAAAAACCCATGGGTGGAAGGACACAACAGCCCTTTGTTGGGGCCACAAGGCCAAGGAGAGGTCCCCCTCCACTGTGGGTAGCCTGCTCCTCCCAGCAGCCTTGGGAGTCAGAGTGACACAGGTTAAGTGCAAAACCAAGGAGAGGAGATAGGTAGTAGGAAGATTTCTTTTATAAGAAGTCAACTTTATTAATAATGAGGTTTTTCTGCCCTAAATAGGCAATTCTGACTTGCAGAAATTCTCAACTCTAAATACACAATATGGCCCTTTTTGTCAAAAAAAAAAAAAAAAAGGATTTTGACTGCCACACTTGCTCCTGTTGCGGATGGGATTCCAGTATCCACAATCTGAGCCATGTATTCAGGTCAAGGCAGCTACATTTATGTGCCTTTCTGCAGGCTGGCTATCTAAGCTCCCATTATGAGCAAAGCAGTAAGGCAAATAAGTAAATTTCCTAAACAAGGTGCATCCAAGGCATCTGAGACATCCATATGCACTTGGCAGATACGACAGAGGACTACCGATGTCTTTCTGAAATGGCAATTAAATTCATGTGAGAGGTCACAGGGATGATAAATGGCATAAGATGACAATGGAAAACTCTACCCTGCCTAAGGAAACAGTCTCACTGTCATCTATAGACTCAGTGGAATTTGGAGAGCAATCTGCTCACATTAAATGATACACCTATATGGTTGAATCCCATTCCCCATGTACAGCAACACAGATTATGCTAACTATACATGTAGATTTCCTAAGATTTTGCTAGGGTTGAAGTAGATTTTTTAATGAAAGTGTGGGTTTTTTCTTTTTCATTTGTACTGCATGACAGTTGGCAATGGAGAAAATATTGTCTAACATTTGCAAGCAAATATGGTAAACTTTAAAAGTAAAACAAAAAAAAAAAAAAAGAAATTTCATTGATGTTGGAAATAATGGATGTTAAAAGCCAGCATTTAGCAGCATATGAGGAAACCTAAACCAGACGCAAAAAAAGAGCAATATTTAAGTAGCATATACAAAATTATCTGAGACCTAACAACTACATATTCTAAAGCAGAGTAAAATATCCATATATACATACCACATGTCTGTCTGGCCAAAGGCTATAAAAGCCACAACAGAGCTAATAAATGTCTTGTGTCTTTACAGATTCAAATTCTTAAATTATATTTGTCTTCATCCAAAATATTTTCCCCAAACAGAATTAGAAACCTACAACAGCTTACTGAAAATTACCCAATGGTTAGGATACTTTATGTGTCCTGTTCTTCATGGAGTTTTGGTGGCTGTTAAGGATAGTTTTGTATTGCAGCATCTTGTAGCTGTGGTAGCTAAATCAACTGGCTTCTACTGAATTGCATATTTCCATGAAGCTGTAAGAGTGTAATTCAAGATTTGCACCAGGGAATCTGATTTGACTGAAATCAGTTGAAGAATTAATGAAGATATTTTGCACAGAGAACAAAAAAAAGATTAGACCTTTTATTAGTTTGGTTTCATCAGTTTTCCGCTTTTTGCGGTCAAACACGCGCATACACCTTTTAAAAAATTTGGAAGGGAAGTCTAAGTAAAAATTGTTTCAAAAAAAACCCCAGTGCTGTCTTCTATGTGATCAAGGACTTGAAGAGATGAAAAGGCTAAAAAATTATTTCTTAATAATTTGGGGTTTGGTTTTTTTTCAAGATTCTTTCTTGCTTAGAACTAAAATTAGAGAGATAAAATTGCCTTTGACCTTATCCTTAAAAATTATTAATAATTACTAATTTCAAAACCATTTCCACCATAAATATTCCCCGACTGCTGTACTCTGAATTGGAGGCATGTTTTAAAGACATTCAGGAATGTGAGATGTTTAATTAAAAAAAAAATATATATAGACAAATTTCTAAACTGGTTTTAATACCTTATTTCTTTCAGAATTTCTGTTCTCTAGAACAGGCAGGATATAATCATTGTGAAAGTAGCTGTGTCTGCACCCAACTGCACTGCAAAAGTCTTGCATGCTCACATTGATAATAGTACCAGTGCAATTCTTATGACATCATGCCAGTGACCAGAAATATGGGGATAAAATTAATTCTGTATAAAAAGAATAAAAAGAGAGATTGTGTTTATACCATTTGGAGGTTTTTTGGTCAGGTTCTTTCACACTAATGACAATTATGCTTTTTAGTTCAAGAATATTTTTCTATGGAAATGCTGATTGTTGTTATCTCTAAAGATAAATGGACAAGCAGAAATAGAACTACTACAGATAGAGATGAAAATAGCTTTTTTTTATTGCCTTACATGAAATGATCAGTATATTGATGAAGCTGCATATTAGCAAATTTTGAAAAACGAAATTTTCTACTGAGATTTGGCACTGTATACGTAGCTGTGTTTAGAAATTAGAAATAGACTCAGTTATCTAAATTCAATCTAATTGATTTAGCTTTATTAATTCAGCTGTGTTTATTCATAACACCAGAGGAACATCTCAAACTCTACTGACCTTCATGGCTGCTCAACAATCTTGGACTGCAGGGGAGTATTGCAGGATTGAGACAAAACAGTGAAAGAGAGAATGAAAGCAGGGTGGCTACTCTACCTTCCATTTTCTGTCTGAGTGCAGTATCAGTGAGGCATTGAGGACAATATCTGGTTGTCATGCAAAAGAGATGTGTTAAATTTAATATCAGGAAATATTCCCTTGCCTAGAAGTGCCTACATGCCTCAGCATGTCCAGTGTGTCTTCCGCCTGCCTTCTGGGATATGGTGGGTTTCCTGTGGGTCCTGTAAAATATCTGCTAGTCCCGTACAAATGCTCCAGATATCATAAGGGTCAGAAATAGCTGTAGGTGATTCAGTCAATTTATGATGTCAAGAAAGTTTAAGCAAAATTAAACTATTAAGTTTACGCTTTTGATTGTGTTTGCTCTTAAGACCACAATGAGATTCAGTTGCCTGAGCAGCAGTGCCTAGAGTTTTCCTGGGCTATCCCACCTGTCTTCCAACAGTCTCTCCAAAATAACACAAGCTTGCTGTCATTCTGAACCATATCTGCCAGACTGTCCAGATGTTTGGATATCCTAAGACATAGCAGATGGCACTAAATGTCTGCATGTAGGCAAACAAATTGAATCTCTGTTCTATTAAATCAGTGGTTGGGGCCTCAGTGTCATCTGAGACATCTCCATTACCTTCAAGCAACTGGCAAATCACACACAGGACTTGGAAGAGACCCACATCTTTTTCAGATCAACATCTGAATATCAGCCAGGAATATCCTAAGGGCTCCTGGAAGGCATTAAATACCTGTGTAGGTGACTGAATCAGGCATTGAATGTAGGGAGCTATTCAGCTAAATGAGATACATACTTTTTATTTTCTGCAAGTTCTTTTGACTTCATTGACTGTGTTGAGTAGAAACTAAGTATAGTTGTCCATACATAATTTTTTGGCAACAGTTAGGTAGGGGTGGCTGCAAGAATCGTCTGTATAAAGCCAGAGGCTGCCTGAACCCAGCTAATTTCAGCTGGCTGCAGCAGAGCAACACACCTGAGCCCATCAGCCAAGCTGATCGTGCCTTGAGGAAAATTTATGATCTCAAAAAGCAAAACACTGTACAGGCATTGAGGAGTGAAATTTGGAAAAATGTGTGAGAAGAAACCCTGTGATCACCAAAGTCAGAGAAGGAGAAGGAGGAGGTGGTCCGGACTCCAGAGCAGAGATTTTTCTTCAGCTGATGGAGACGCCCAGAGCAGATACCCACATTGTAGCTTGGGGAGGAGCAGGTGGACATTTTCAGAAGGAGCTGCCACCTTTTAAGAGTCCATACTAGAGCAGATGGTCCTGACAGGGACAGCAGCCTGTGGAGATGAGCAAATATTCCACTGCAGCCAGTGAAGACTACCACATCAGAGTAGACTTCTGGACTGTGGCCCATGGAGAACGCATAGTGAAACAAATTTATTATGAAGGAATGTATGACATGTAGGGGACCCACAATGGAGTCAGAAAAATGTCTGGGGGAGGAGGAAGGAGCCCAGAGTGGAACATTTAAGTGCTGATCGTAACCACCTGTTTCCCACCCTCCCAGTCCCACTTGTGGCAAGGCGATCCCTCGGCCGGGGCTGTCCGCCTCAGGGGCTCCGTCCAACCCCCACGTAGGGTTGTGTAGGGTAGGCCAGTGACCTCGCCTGCAGGCTCGAGACCTGGAGCGCTGGGAGGCTGAGCGCAGCAACAGAGGGCAGGCACTGCCGGGGAGGTGGGCCAGACAGCTGGCGCGCGCTCTCTCCCGAGCTGGCAGAGTGGGTTGGCAGTGTCCTTCCCTGAGAAGCCCGCGGGAGTAAAGAACTGCGAGGAGGGAGAAATCCTTCAAGGGTGACCAGGACGAGGTTTATTGGGCATCCGGATCGGAAGGATTGCCCGCGAGCAGCTCTGCGGGGGCAGTTTTAAAGGAAGGGAAAAGGGGAGGAGAATACAACGGGGACCAATGGGATAGGGTGAAATGGGAGGAGCCAGGGTACAAGCGTCCAATGGGTTTATAACTGGGGAGGAGACAACAGACATCAACCAATGGGGAACACAGAAACTGGGAACATTCTAGAAATTGGGGTAGGTACAAAACCTCCAGGGGAGGGGTTGTCACACCTGGGAGCTGCCCATGGAGCCACCCTCTGATTCTGATTCATCTGCCCATTGGAGGGCACGTAAAGGAGTGACAGGAGGTGGTCTCCACAGGGACCAAGAAGATGCCCTGCCGAAGGATGCCCTGGGGGGCATCCCAACAGCAAGGATGTAGGGAGTAAAGGACTGAAGCTGAGTCTGGGAAAAATGAATGACTTGTGAGGGAAGGTGTTTTAGTTTGTGTCTTTGTTTCTCAACTTTCAAATGTATTTTAATTGGCAATACATTAAAATAATTTTCCCCAATTTGAGCCTGTTTTGCCCGTGACAATAATTTGTAAATGATCTCCCTGTCTTTGTCCCAAAAAATGAGTTTTTCCCTCTTATTTTCTCCTCTTGTCCTGCTGAGAATAGGGAATGAGAGAGAGCAGATGGGTGGGTGTGGTGGCTTAATCCCAGCTGGCAGCTAAATACCGCTCAACTGCTCACTCACACCCCTATAATTTCCTCCCACTCTTCCACTGCCCTGGCTAGGGAGGAGAATTGGTGAACCTCATGGGTTCGGATAAGATCATCATCATCATCATCATCATCATCATCGTCATCGTCATCACTATCATATATTATGATAATAGTATTTGTTATTAACAATTACAATAAATAACAAAAAATAAACATAATAATTAGAAATATAAATATGTATCTGTATAGAAATATTAATGATTATTAAACAATAAGTAATACAATATGTATTATGTATTATGATTCCATATATTTCTATATTATGTATTAAATATTCATCCATTAATATTATTATGTAGTATTATACGTATAGTGTTTATTACAACGAATAACAAAAAGAATATGAGATGATCATGATCATGATGATGATGAAAAGGAGAGAAAGTAACAAAACCCTAGAGAAACAAGTGATGCACAGTCCAATTCTCACCACCTCCTGACCGATGCCCAGCCCGTCCCTGAGCAGTGATCAACTCCTTCTGGCCAACTCCCTCCAGTTTATTTACTGGGCATGATGTTCTCTAGTATGGCATACCCCTTTGGCCAGTTGGGGTCAGCTGTCCCGGCTGTGCTCCCTCCCAGGCATTTGTGCACCTCAATACTGGCAGAGCATGAGGCACTGAAAAGTCCTTGACTGAGGGTAAGCACTGCTTAGCAACAGACAAAACATCAGGGTGTTATCAACATTCTTCTCATACTAAATCCAAAAAGCATGGCACTGTACCAGCTACTAAGAAGAGAACTAACTCTGTCCCAGATGAAACCAGGAAAGTAGAGGTCTGACAGCCAGCTGAGATCAGTCTTGAAAAGTTTTTATCCAACTGTCGTGTGTTAGAGTATCTCAGTTTCCAAGAGAATGGATATTACACTTTGAAGATGTCAAATAATATCTTTAGAAACTAAATACCTCTTTTGCTACACATCATGAAGTGTTTAGAATCTCCAAATAAGTCTTGCTGTATAAAATGCTGCTAAAGAATTTCAGTTAGATCAAAAGATAAAATGCAAATGTGGATACCATGATTACATGATCAGAGGAAATTCATTTTAAACGGTGCAAGAAAAAAAAGGATAAGTTCTTGTTCTCATTCCACTTACTTAGAAGAAAAAGAAAGTACTGGCAATACTAAACCTCTTTTTTTCCTGGGATGTAGTGCAGGGATGACCATGCTGTAATATGCTGAAGCCCTGGTCTGCCACAAATAGGAAGTGTTCTTTTAGGACATTGTCTCTGCTGCTGACTTGCAGAGCAGGTTAAAAAAGCAAAATGTCTGTCTGCTTATAAAGTCTCAGGAGGACTGTGATTAACTTCTCTCTTATAGTTAAATTTTGACATATCATTATATAAAACCGGAATACTAATTGGAGGTTTTCTCAGTTTGTCTCCCACCTCTCGCCAGTACCAGCTGTATAAAAATCCCAGATTAGACAATTACTGAGTAATTTACTCACAGGGATATTTTCTTTGTAACCCCACAAACTAGAAAGTGATTTATGCTTTTTATATATATCTATCAATTTCAGTAGCAGCTGTGATTTCTGTTGCATAAGCTTATTTTTTTTAAGTTACTTGGAGATGTGAATAGATGAAAAGTATAATTTTTGTCTCACATTGTCTGAAAAACATCTATATGCATTTGTGAAGAGTGGATAGGCATCCTGGAAAATAAATAATCCAGTCAGACTTTCTCTGACTAGGATGTTGAATTGTTGTTCTTCACCAGATTAATATCAGCCTACAGTGAGCTTCCTATAGCAAAATTATCAGATATGTCATTTTCCTATTAAAAAGAGAAATACTAAGCAGTGAAATGGTATACAGCATTGATTAAGTCATTATTTGAGTACTGTATGTCCATATTATAAGCTGTAAAAATTAAGCAGGGTTGAGAGAGCCTAAAAATAGGAGCATTATCTACTTATCAAAATTAAGATTGAAAAAAAGATATAAAGTGCACTATATATAGAATAGATAGAGGACCTATTTATAGTAGATAGGACAGACCTTTGTACTAGGAGGTTCCTGTTGAAGGTGGAAGGATCTTTTTTAATTAGCAAGGAAAGCACTATAAAATCAAATGGCCTCCAGCTGAAATAAGCAGAGCTTTTACTAGAAATAAAACGTAAACCTTTAGTAGTGAAAGCAATTATTGCATGGGAATTTTCCCACAATTTACAGTCTTTAAAATAATAATGGATATCCTTCTGATGTGCTTTAGTTTAACAACAAATTACTAGCTGGGTTTAGGAAGGTATCAAATTAATATAACTTCTTGCTTGAAAATTCTCCACTTTCCCCCCATTGAAATCACTGCCAATGAGTTCAGACTCACCTGTCTTGTTTCCAGTACAAGTATTCTATTTACATTTTACAATGAAATTAAAAAGTGTTTGTGCAAGAACAATCCTATGGAAAGACTCAAAAACATTTTTTTTCAGGATCCAACAATTCTCAAAAATTATTAGTTGTTCAGCCTATTTATTCTTTATCATCTGGTTTTCCTCTAATAAGATTCTAAACAGCTTTATGTTATCTGAGAATCCTTTCTGGTTTATTCCACTTACTTGTCCTGAAAAAAAATTGTCACTTTGTACTTCACAAGTTAGATGAAACTTCTTTCTCAACACACTCTTTGCTGGCTTAGCTATGCTGACTTTGAAGGTCCTTTGGATGTGAAGCAGTGAAGTAGAGATTGATGTGGCACGCTTCAGCACAGATCCCTAGCTGCTTCAGGTCCAGACCTGCTTCAGATTGTAGAAACAGGAAAAACAGCTACTGTGAGAGTAATTGGGAGTCTTATGCTCAGTAGTGACAGTAGAAGCCTTAAGCCTTGGATTCCCAAACCGGCAACAGTCGTCCCACATATAACACTACAATTCCTATAAATTAATCTTGCTGTGAGAGATAATTGCAGTATAGGCACTCAAAAAAAAAAAAAAAAAAAAAAAAAAAAAACAAAAAAACAACAAAACAGCTGCATTTATTGAAACTTTATCAGGCACATTTTTAGATCAATGACCATTCTGCTTATTCCATTACTTTTCTGAAATAATACAATTAAACCATGTCTGAAGTGGTAGACCAAGAACAAGTTCCAGGCTCCCTCATGATGGGATGTATCCCAAATACATGTTTGAGCAAGAACAATGCACACTAGCTTCTAGTTATGCTAACACACAATGTGGTACTCACTGAAGGGAAATCCTGACAGCACAGAAAGGACTGCTGTAATGTAAACCAGGGACACATTGCAAAAAATATTGTTCCATTTGAGTTCAGCTTTTAACAGCAATATCATGCAAACTCTTGACAGTGCTGACGTAGTATCAACAGAATTTTTAATACTGAATTTAATAGAACCTAATTTGAATTCAGAAGCTGTGACTAAATCTCAGTGGAAAAAAAGGCTTCAAGGTCAAGAAGACCTGTTGGCATCCATACTGCATAAGATTTTTGTTGGAATGGTTAAGCTGGAGAGGCCAAATTAAGTCAAGTGGGCAGTCAAGTTCCAGAGCTTCTTGTTACTCTTTCATGCAGTAATATGGATGTAGCAATAGTACCTGTTGATCATTTTGAGCTATCCTGAAAATTCAAAATATAGATAAGATGGAACTATGTTCAAAGAGAGACTTTCTATCAGGAAAGAAAGATGGCAGCGTAGTATAGCTGTGCAGTAAAAACTGAATCAGTGTTACTTCTGCTACTGAGTGTATATCCTGAGGCAAAGTAATTAGCTTCTCTAGGTATTAGTGTATCATTCATAATGAGGGTTAGAAGTTACTTTACAGAGACTTCTAGGAATGTTTTTTTTTAGATTAACACAAGGACTGCCCTGTATGAATGAGAAGTCTTGATAGCTGCTACTACAACGTAAGTCATACCTTTTCAATATTCTGTTAGAATGAGTAAATGTATTCTTTGTCTTTTTACAGCTTAACAGCGTCAGAAACTCTGTCTAAAATAAATTTTACCCCAAAAATAAGCTTTTAAGTAGGCTTTTAGGATGGCTTTAACTTGTCTTCCTCTCTGAATATCTGCATTCAGCCATAAAATGTCCAGGTTAACTGTATATTTCAGTTACATTAAACTGCAGAGTAGTTGTACTCCTAATCAGTGCAGATAATTTTTTTTGAGACTGCTGCTTGCTATGTTGAACCAAATTTTCTATTTGGAAAGAATATCCAAAAATTTTGAAAATTTGTAATAAATTAATAGGAAAAATCAAAGAAACTTTTTTTTTAATCTTTAATAGAATTAATCCTACTTCACTTAAACATGTAGGGGAAAAGGATTGGATCCAATGTATTGAACTGAGGCACTGAACTTATTTTTAAGTTTTTCTCCTGGTTGCAGAGAGGGGGTCGAAGTTTAGTGCTGTGTGGGTGTAACCGGGTTGTCATTCTGTATCGCTCAAGTCATCACTGGGGGTGTGGTTTTGTGCTCTTAGTAAATTGCTATCTCAACCCATAGTTCCTGCTTTTAGTCCCTCCCTTACCGCAGGGGGTGGAGGAAGAGATGTGGCTTATTTGGAGTTTACTTTCCTGCTGGTGTTAAAACCAGTACAATTTTAGGTTCCCTTTTTTCCCCAGCTGAAGAAGTTTCAGATATGATCAAAGGGTAGAGGGCAGTTGTCTTTGAAAATTTTCTAGGGGAGATTCATTTTAGCAAAGTCTAAGCAAATAGCTGTCATCCTACTGGTTTGGTTTTTAGGTTTTTTTAAAAAACCTAAGATCTCTTTCCAGTGAAATAGGAAGAGCTACATTGGGCTGCCAATGAAAACAACAGTGGCTTGCTGCTATCCTGTCACTTACTCAGCAACCTATGATATCAGAAAATCTGAAGAAGACTGTTTCCAGCTCCTGCCCTAATAACTACTCAGCTGACATCACAAACACCTGCAAATGCCAGGCATTCATTCATATCTAATCAGCTACTTTGTCACCAGTGACATCACAAGCAGCTAAAAAAAAAAAAAAAAAAAAAAAAAAAAAAAAAAAAAAAAAAAAAAAAAAAAGTGTTGATATTAAAAATTGAATAAAAATAGAGAAGTTCTTAGAAAAGTAGGAAAAATCCATGAAAACACAGGAATTTTGAATTCAACCTGATATCTGCCAAGAAAATGAAATTTTGTGATTTTACTAGCAACTAAAATCTAGAGCGAGAGTGAATATGTTTAGAAAAAATAAGCATGTCTTTCAGGAAAATAAGAAGTTGAAAACAAAAAATATCAGAATATTAACTGCACTAGAGAAAAGTTGCAAAAATGCATTAAAAAATTTCCTTTAAATCTATTTTGTTATGGGAATCAGAAAGGAGTATCTCCAAAGCAGATTCACTCTGGACAGTAGTTAAAAAGGAGCAGAAGCCCTGGAATGAAGTCCAGATAAACAGAAAACAATGCTTCTCATTACCAATTACAGGAATCATGTTGGCAAGGTGACTTGTCCAGTATATTTCTGCAATTTATAAGAATCTAGAGACTTGCCAGAGCAGTAAAGCAGACTCTACATTTCTTCACTTCTTTAACTATTCTTTTGTGGAAGGAGTTGTTTCCACCCTGTTGCATTGTGTACAACATTAATTCTGGTTCAGACTGTTATCGATATACGTCACTTATGCTGCTGTACTCTAAATAAACAATATTTTGCTGAGGAGTAGAAAAGATTTAGAGAACTAAAACTGTTACAGTAAATACAAGTAAACAAGAATGTAATTTATTTTACACAGAAGAAAGATAAATTGGGAAAGCTTCTAACACAATGGAACAAGTAGGTAGGAAAACTCAAGTAGCTGGGACATGGGGCTACCTGTGCCCAGAACTAAAGGTTTGTTTTCTGCTCTGTCAGAAGGAAAGGCTTCCTCAGCTTCTTCTCCTGAATTTCTGTGGGAATTGGTGAGCCAGTCAGGATGTGAATACATGAAAATTATACAATTTTTCTCAGATCTGGTACCTATACATTACTGAGTTAAAAGCAATTTGCTATGTTATGCATCAGCTCATGTTATGTTAAGTTAGTACTGAAGTGTTACATGAAAAAAGATTTGTCAGTCTCTTTCCCTGAGTGATTGCCATTCTATGCTATCCAGTCATCACTTTTTTGAGGACAGTCTTTGTTCACTGAAAGGTGTCTGATGTCATTTAAATCAGTGAAAGAGACTGTTTTCAGACATTTTTCTTCTTAAATTTGTGTTAAAATTTCTATTTCCTAAAACAAAAATCCAGCACAATGTATTATAGTCAGCAGTCTCAACTATCTACAGGAAAGAACCCTGTCTTCATCTGCTCTATATTAAATTTTTATATGGCTAAAGGTCTTTTGAATGTCAGCTTCTAAGTATGGCACTGCTGTTTTAAATCAGCACATGTCTTTTGCTAATTAAATATATTTCCAATGTTGTGGTGGAAACGCAGCTTCCACATCCTGCTAGGCCCATTTTTTATCTTTTTCAGATCGCTGATGTTTATAGGTGTGATCATGCAAAGTAAAACCCTGCATTACTAGTTCTTTGCATATAAAATGAGATGCGTTATAAACCAACACTCAATAAAGATTGGCTCTGCTCCTTTTAAGAATGTTATAATGCTTTTGAATAATGCCTTAGTCTAGTGTTCTCTATTTACCTAAATATGTTTAAGTTGCATATATATTTATAGCTTACTCACACTGCTCCTGTTATTAAAACAGGCTCAGACTTGGTAAAACTCTCTCTAGACTCCTTTACAATCTGATTTTAGTATTGTTTTGTTAACTATGCTTAGTCAATCTAGCAGAATATTTTTTTATCTCTTTTTTTTAGAATTTCACAATTCTGTTTTCCTAGCATAACACAAAGGTTCTTTCCTATGTCCTGTGTGAAATTAAGGAATTGCAATTTTGTCTTCCAGATGTCATTTAGAATCATATAAATGTATTAGAGTCAGTTTGTGGAAGCCATTTTACAACACATGAATGAGAATAAGGTGATTTGGAATAGCCAGCATGGTTTACTATCCTGCACAACATGCCTGATTGCCTTCTGTGATGAAGTGACTAGATCTTTGCATGAGGGAAGAACAGCAGAATTTTTCTACCTTAAATTTTTGAAGGCTTTTGTCATAGGCTTCCACGGCATCCTTGCGTCTAGTTCGTGTCATCCAGATGGATGGACTACCACATGAGTTAAAAACTGCCTGTGTCATCAAGTTCAAAGGATAGAGGTTACTGGGGGCTGGTTACAAATGGAGTTCCTTGGTAATCTATATTGCACATATCCTCTTTAGTTCCTGTTTATGAAGAGGTTGGAGGAGAAGACGGGAACCACCACTATCAGATTTGTGACTGATGACAGCCTGGAAGTGCAGCTGATACAGGACTGCCATCCAGAGGGAACCAGACAAAGAAAAGGGCCCTGGGAACATTGTGAAAATCAACAAGAATAAAGGCAAATGGACAAAAGGTCTGCAATTTTCAGACTAGGAACTTGATGTCTGGGACTTAGCTCTACACTAATGTACTTGGGGGCTCCTGGGGACAACAGGCTCAAAGAAGGTCAGCAGTGTGTCCTGGAAGCAATGAAAGCTAGCAGCATCTGGTGTTGTATTAACAGGAGCACAGCCAGTTGATCAGTGATCATCCCCTTCTACTCAGCACTCATTAGACTATATTTGTATCCCGTTCTAGGGTTTACAGTACATGAAAGAGACTGATAAACTGGGCAGCTCCAGAGGAGGCCACTAGGATGGTCAGGGCTGGAGAACTTTGTGAGGAGAGTTTGAGATGGGTTTGTTCTGCCCGGGGAAGAGATGGCTTTGGGGGCAGCCAAAATCCACATCGCACATATTGATATATTATGCACTAATGGACCTTCATCTTGATGAGCCAGAAAGGGGAATAGGATAAGGCTGTTGGAGCTGTTTGTGTGTCAGCCTGTGGGCAGTGAAGACAGTAAAGATATATCAGTCTGCATGTGAGCTGTATTATGCTGATAAGATGATGGGAGTCCAGTCAAGGAAATGTTTTTTGCCCATTCTTGGAGTTAAACATTTCAAAAAAGCCACTTATGTAAAACGGCTTTCAGAGAAAGTTCACCTGACATGGATTAAAGCTGCATCAGGTCAAACTGTCCTTGTACTACCCTTTTCTTAACAACTTTTTATAGTATCTGTGAGTTTGCAAGCACCAATGCCACACAAATGCCAGATGAATGCCACCAAGGCCTCTCCATCACTCCAGTCTGCAGCTGGACAGTGATTCTCCAGGTGGGGTCTTGCCAGAGCTGAATAGAGGGGCAGAATCCCCTCCCTTGCCCTGCTGGCCATACTGCTTTTGATGCAACCCAGGACATGATTGGTTTGCTGGGTCGTGTCCAGCCTCTCATCCACCAGCACCCCCAAGTTCTTCTTGGCAGGGCTGTTCTTGACCTGTTCATTCCCAGCCTGTGTTGAACTTGGGGATTGCCCTGGCCCAGGTGCAGCACCTCACACTTGATCTTGTTAAACCTCGTAACATTCCCATGCGCCCACTTCTTGAGCTTGTCCATCAGGTGTTCTTATGTGTTGATATGAAATTCAGAACATCCAGAATCAAAAAAAATTAGTTCAAAGGACTCATGTGATGTTTCTCACATTTATCCAGCACTCAGTGACTGAGTAAACATATGTGAGTAATTCTGGTGACATAACTGATTCAATCAAAACTTGTATAATAGTGGAAATATTTTGGAGGACACTGACAAAGACCCAAATAAAATCTAGAACACAATTCTACTAAACTTTAATTCACGCTGATTCTGGTGTTTGGTTAGTTAGGGACATATTCTCTTTGAGAGTGTATCTGTTAAAATAGATATACTTCTATCCTTATTTTTGTTTAGACCTTTCTAGTATAGCAATACTTGATAATACCAAGATATGATGGCATGTACATTTAAAATGTCAAAACTAAGGTCAAATATAGATGTGTCTAATCCTGAATTCTTTTAAAAGGTTATATGAAATTAAAAATGCTATAAACAGCAGCTTGCAGAACAAGGAATATGATTTTAAGATGCCAGAACTACTTTTCTTTTTCAGTTTTGATTTCACTTACAAATTTCTGTACTCTCTTTATGTAACACTAATAATAAGAATCACTTATCTGTGCAGATATCACAGCAATACATGCACTATAATCAGCCCCTCAGACGTATTTTACTATTTAAATTCAGCTCAATAGTTATAGAACTCAAAGCATGAAAAGAGGTACAATTTTAGTTCTGTCTTTCTCATAAAGCAAGAATGTTCTCTAGCATATATCTTTTAGAACTTTTTAAATACTTAGCATTACAGTAAATTAATTTTTTTCAAAGGTAGAAATTTTTAAGCTTTGAAAGACTAATCACTGTTTAATTTGTCACCCTCATCCACTTTTAATCTGAGTTCTTGTGAAACTGATTTAGTCTTTGATTTTGCCTTGTGTAGAGTAACCCTACAGCTCATACAGAAGTCAAACACAGCTCCTGTGGTGAAGCTGTGTCATGTTCCTGCCAGAGGGATTGTAATGACTCGTGCCCTTGCAGTTACACAAAGAAAGCACTTAAGCAACCTAAATTGCCAAATGAATTGCACCTTATATTTGCCCTTAGCTGAGCACAGAATAATTTAAATGACTATCCAGATTGTTAAATTCCCAGAATCAACAGTACAAGAAAAACACACACGCACACACACACCCCATCATCACCACCGCCGTATCCAAAAAAACACAAACAAAAAAAGGAGGCAGTTGAACGTCATGTCTTTTATAGCTCTGAAGTCCCCTTACACAACCATTCCATGGTGGAGGATTAGCAGCTTTAGGGGTTTGGTTTGATGTTTGTTTTTATGGAATGTTCTCAGGAGGTGTTCATCTCCTGATGAATTAAAGAATGTGACATTTGCCTTCTGACTCTTTATCACATAAAAATGTTGCATGCAAAATATTTATGATGTTTTATCTCCTGCTATGATGTCATCCCTTTATTTAACTCAATCTTTTCATTTTTGTCTTTGAAACTGTTTTCAAAGGCTAAATTAACTTGCTTAAACTCAGATGTTTGGTGCCATTTAAGATGCCTTTGAACATATTGTTTGTTTTGCAGTGGATAGTTCATAGGCACAGAAATCCCATGGTTCATCCAGCTTGAGTAGTCAGTCTCAGGTACTCAAGATCATCTCAAATAGTCTTAAAGATATATGTTTATGAAATTTAATCTAGTCACTGTAGAAATCTTAACGAGAATAAATCAGTTAAACATCCCTTTCTTCTTTTAATTTAGTTACTAGAAAGAAGAGGCTATTTTGGAGTGTGATTAGTCTCATCCTACTGTAGATAACTGAAATCAAATCAGTTGTGCCCTTTAAAAGTCACTTTCCTTCCACTGGTCATAAAGGAGCTTGAATAACTATCATATTGATATTGTGCATTTCTTAAATTTGTAGAGGAGATTCTCACGCAAGATGTTTTATTGAATCTGGCTTTTAAGGTTTACTTACTTCCATCATCTTCCAAAAGTACTTCTAGTACTAGTTCATGACCAGCAATATGCATCCCTGTTTGAAAATCTAGGTGATAATTTAGCTTTAAATTGTTAAATACCTATTGAGAATAATAGCATTGTAGTTGATCCCTGATTTTCTGTGCAGAAGCAGATTCTGCAGCTCCTGGAAGCCAAACATATATGTCTTTTCATGTTCTGTCAGCACTCTGCTGCAGTAATCTAACACATACGGGTGGTCAGATTAGACCATCTGACAAATCCAAAGTAGATGCATAAATTAGAAAGCTTGTATTTCGTTAAGTGTTTCTAAGTTAGATTCATCAACAAGGTAGTTAAAATTAGGTGGCAGGAATCCACAGACAATTTGTTTCAAAATTCTATTAAGAAAATTGATTTCTATAGTTAAAAGGAAGTAAGATCCTGAAAATGTGTGCTTTACTAGGGCCTGGGATTTTCTTTGCTTTTTGTGCCAATCCTAAATTTTATCCCCTCCAAGAAATCAGTTACTGAACTCATGTAAGGCCCTTTTCAGACACACAGTTTGCTTTTCCTGTATATCAGCAATATATTCGGAAGATTCTTTTACCATATTAATTTAACATCAAACTTGCAGAATCTTTAAGACAATGAATAAGACATGAAAGTTACTGCTCAGAGTATTTTGCTAAAATTTCATGCATGCTCATAGATCTCAGCCTTTAGAATCATCTTTCCCTTTTTTTTTTAGCTTTAAATTCCAAATCATTTTACTTTTAGAATACTTTGTTTTCAAATATCACTTGTTTAATAGTTTATATGAAGAAATGGCAGAGGTCCAAATATGAATCCCTCTAGCACACTGCCAAAAACTCTCATGGCTCAGAAAGATGGAATTAGATTTAGCCTTTTCAATCTATTTGGATTCTCTAATAGGTTCGCTTAAGTATTTGTAAAGGAAAATCATCCTTTTTTCTGATGCAATTAATGCTGCTGAAAACTTATATGATTTTGTAATATTGATTGTTGTTCTTATAAATACAAAGATTGTTCACCTTTAAAACTTTCATATTTTTTCATTCCTGTTCAGATAAAATTAAGTGTATATTTCAAATTAAATAAAATTACTCGGCGTAACTATTTGCATTTTTATAACAAACTGATAAATAGTTTCAGTATCTTTGATTATATATCTCAACTGTATCCATGGATGATGTTTCAAGTGTCTGTTCCATCTCTTTTTCCAAGTGAGTCAATTAATAAGTTAAGTTACACTACACTACATTTTTAAAATTTTATTTTAAGAATTTACCTAGAAATGCTGTT
This sequence comes from Struthidea cinerea, assembly GCA_013397865.1. Lineage (NCBI taxonomy): Eukaryota > Metazoa > Chordata > Aves > Passeriformes > Corcoracidae > Struthidea > Struthidea cinerea. The sequence goes on from VZTI01004622.1 coordinate 217,731, forward strand.
TGACTTTGATCAACGTCAGTTCTTTGCTGAAAACTTCTATTATGAAAATAATGTACAAATGATATTTTACTGGTTATGTGGACATTACAGTCCTTAAAAGTCTTTTGTACTTTGCAGGACTATTGAATAATGGATAGTTTTATAGCCATATAGCAGAGAACTTAGCTAGTTAATTTTCCCCCATGAAAAATGCTTTCCCTTTTTTTAATCAACATAGAAAAAACAGTAGTTTGGATTTTTGTGTTTTAAAACACAGAAATTACTAACTCCATTATTCACTTCTCCAGCCTGGAATGAACACTTGGAGGGAACAAAAAATTACTTCTTGCTTGTGTAATTGGCAGAAAGTGGTTTAGAGTTGTAGCTGAGGTCCTTTAGCTTCCAATCAAATAGTTAGCTACCAGATTGAATAATGCACATTTAACTCCTTTGTAAAATCTCTTAGTGGGATATTTAATGTACAGGAAACACAAGAGTAATTATTCAGAGAGATTAAGTACTTTTTGTATATTAAATTAACAAATCTATTTGCCTCAATATTTGAATAGTATTAAATTAAAATATTAAAAGAAAATGCTTTCCAAAGAGAATTTGGATAATTCATGCAGTAAATCAGTTGAAAACAAGCAAACCAAAAAATGGTCTAAATGCAGAGTGTAGCCTGACCACTGTGAGCTGCTTTGCTGATGAAATTTAGCTGTAGTTCACAGTAAGCTGGTAGCCAGCTCTCTGCTGAGTTTTGTAGTGCTGTTATGAAGTGATGAAGAATAATGACTTGATGTGAAACTTTAAAATAAGGTTAAAACCTGATGATACCCTTGTAACCCTTTGATAAGTAACCAGGTAACATTTCGGTTGGGTTCATCTTTTGGTGTTTGCAAGTGGAATTTCTTTTAATGAAAACAAAGGGAAAAAGTTGCATCTTCATCAAAATAAAGATCTAGCAGTACTGTTAATATCTGGTTGTTGTTTTAACATATGAAAGGATACAGCAATTTTTCCAGTGCTAAGCAGAAGAATTCAGGGTGCTGCAGATGTGGCTTCTGTGAGAAGACACCAGCAGTTGTTCCCATGTCAGACAGAGATAGAGGCACTTTCAGGTGACTGCAAGATGGACCCACCACTGGACAAAGCTGCATCTGTGACATTGAGTGGCACTTCTGTGATAACATATTTAAGAAAGGGTAAAACCTATTGTGCAACAGAAGCCAGAAGAGAGGAGTGAGGAAATATGAAAGAAACAGCCCTGCAGGCACCCAGGCCAGAGAAAAAATTGAGGAGGTACCCCAGGGGAAGAGCCAAGATTGCACTGTAATCCTTGGAAACTGACATGGTGAGACAGATTTCCATACTGTAGCTCATGGGGACCCCATGCCAGAGCAGGTTGATGTTCTCTGAAAGAAACTGCAGCCCATAGAGACCCCAAACAGGAGAATAATGTTATTAATTTACAATAAAAACAGTTTCCCTAAATCAGGTTGGTTTTGCATATAATGATAATTGGTGAATAATCTCCTGTCATTATCTTCACCCCTGAGATTTCCATTGTATTTTCTCATATTCAGCTGAGGAGGTGAGTGATAGGGTAGCTTTGTCGGCACCTTGCGTCCAGACAGGCTCAGTCCATGTAAAAGTTCTTTTTAAAGGACCTATTTAATATCTGCCTCTCACTAATGACTACCAGTAAACCAAAAATTACTAACTTTAATTGGATGACTTTCTGATGATTGAAATTAGGTGAGTTAAAGAACAGCTCTAATGTTTTCTCTGAAAATTGCATTGACACTACAATGGTGATCTCTTATTTGGACATACTTCTGTCTAATAATCTAAAACTTAAAAAAACCCAAAACCACACAGAAGGTCGTGTTCATAGACTAAAAAGTCTGCTGACATTTCAGAGAAGTCACTACAGACAAAGCACAAATTGCTGGTGTCATAGGCATGCTTAAAGAAGACGGTGGAAATGTGCAAACGTTCCACAGTAATGCTGGCAAACTGTTGCTAAGGGATGCTTGTTAGCATTGTTTGAAACTTCTGTGCAAGGCAGTTAATTGTGCTTTATATAAGCTTTACTTAGAATACTAATTTATTTGTATTCTATGTTTTTGCTTAGAATTTTAACCATTGTGTCCTCTAAATTAATAGTAAATGCTCTCTATTGTTCAGGAAAAAATCAATATGAGAAGTAAAGACTTGTAAAAAAATGTTTTATGGGAAAAGTGATCAAAACGAGATACAGATCATAATTCTATTGACTGTAGAGTTTAAAGGGATGCTTTTAGATCAGTTTGCAAAATGAAAGTTTGCACATGTAAACAATATGTCACTGTTTCTTTGCTATTCAGATTTACTGCAGTTCATAAGCCTAAAACGAAATTAAAGCAAATGTAGTCTTTTTTGTCTGGGAAAGGCCATAACTCTACATTTTCTGTAGCTCTCACTTTTTGTGTGATGGAAAATAATGCAGTACTCTGTTGTAGGGTTTTGGTTAATTCTTGACTTCAAACTGGTTTAACATTGTTTGTGAGCAGTCAATTTAACACATTCCCCAGATTCTGTCGTTGATAAAAGTTTAAGGATTGTTTCTGCAATCAGAACTGACGAAACGGAGATAAATCAATACAGAACTGTAGTACAATGTTACTTCTGGAAGTATGAGATGTTATTTAATCACTTTTGGGGTCTTACCATATATGGTATCAACAACAACAAAACAACATTATGCATTTTTTTTTCACTTTGTGGAAGAATAACACAGGATGGAAAAATAGCTAATTTTGTTTCACAGTGGTCATAAAAGAGAAAAAATGTCTCTTGTCTGGTTCTGCGTTACATATTGCATCCTCTGGTTCCCAATGGGCTGCCTTGGAGCAAGCAAATGGCAAATAAGTATAGAACAGCTGAGGCAGCAAGAAATTATTTATTACAAAAATGACTGAGAGCGCCTCAAGTTGTGCAGCAGTGTGTTCCCAACATATTACAAGGCCAGTGTCTGATTCAGCAAGACACATCATAGACACATTTGTAAGCATGGGTTTGATTGTTTAACCGAGGCAAGGTCATGTACTTAAGGGTTAAGACCTTATATTCAGATGGATATATGGCTAACTGAGATGCACTGAACTATACAGTCTTTCTTGCTTAAAGCAGACTGGTAGGTCAACAAAACAAGATCAAGAGAGAACAACATTTTAGTGTTATTATAATTATGTATTATTATAGTACATGGTTTGACAAAAACAGAAGGCTCCAGCTAAATCTCTGTTGAACTCTCTCCTGGAAGGAAGGAGCTTTTACTCTGCCCTGAATATGAAGGTGACAAAGGTACATGTCTGTGAGGGTGGCTTCTTTTCCTGGACAATTGAAGCTTCCAGCAGCTTTCTTCTTTCTTGTGACATTGGACCATCCAAAAATGGATTTATGAGTAATGAGTACTAGTCTAAGAAGACTCTGAAATAGATTTTTTTAAGGGTTAATCATTAGAAGATTAACAGAAAATGGGATTAATATTCCCTCAAATTCTCCAAACTGCCTTTTTTGTAGGATATCATTAGTGTTGTACTTTACCCAAACTCCAGTCTGATGTTTTGCATCCATGTACATCCCTCCCTTACAGCAGCATGGAAGAAAGCACTAAATAAATCATCAGACAGGCTGAGCAAGAATTTAAAATTAGTTCCCATAGCCCTTGGGAATCCATGGGACAGTGGAAAACATTAATTTTTAACTCCTCTACTGTATATCAACAGCAGAATTTTTACTGAATCCTTTCCCACTTCTTTTGTGTTCCAATCATATACGAGATAAAATTCATACTTTTTCCCAGCATTTCTTACGTTTGGAATTCATTATGTTTACCTTCAAATACCTAAGGCGACCCATTTTGTCCTTATCATTCTCATAGCTCCCTCTGTCTGTGATGGGAATGGAAGATAGCTTCCTGTGCTTACTTACTCCCCACACACACCCTCTCCCTTGGGATTGTCTCTGATGTGATTTGTCCTAAGACAAGAACGAATGTGAGGTGGAAATTTCAGGAGGAACGGTCTGGATGCTCACGTCATGAATGCATTCCAGAGATAGGGGAGCTGTGATGATTTCAATTGACTTTGGTACACCTTGGCCTGCAAAAAGGTATAAAATGCTACTGGAGACTGGGCCAACCAGGCAAATTGGTCTCCAGAGGTTGTAGGCAGCTTCCATCTAAGCAGATTGCCCCCTGCCCTGGCAGAGATGCTTGCAGGGTACATCTAGCCCAAAAATGGGGAACATTCACATTTGGACATGTGAATAAAAGCACTAGGATTTGGTCCCATACAGAGGTGAAATCCTGAAGTAGCCAGGTAGGTGATTTGCTGCTTTGTAACTGTGAATTCTATAAAGCCAAAGACTGCAAACCTGTACTTTTAGGTTTATATAAGTGAAACCTGCTTGTATTATATACTGTATTAATAGTATTTAGATATTTTGTTTGCAAAAGATCTAATCATAATCAGCCACATAAACAGAGCCATATTTCTTGTGCCTGACCGAGAGTTTTATCTCCACTACTCTGCTACCCTGTAGTGGGTATGAAAAGGACATTTGGTGGGAGACTTTTCTTTGTACACTATCTGTGAAAGAAGACTGGCCTAAGGAAAGAACCTTGGCTTTTAGATGGCTAATGTCAAGATAAAAAAGTGTATTCCTGTGAACCCATAGGTACTACAGACTTTAATTCTGGTGATTTACTAGTGGTATTTTCCTCTGTGATCTTAGAACAACAGTATTAGCTCAGTGCGTTAAATTGTATATGAAAGTCTTAATTCCATTCCTGGATGTATGACAGTTTTCTTTCCTGTGACACTATGCAACTTGGCTGTATTAATGGCATCCTATAGAACTCAAATTATAAGTGTTGAAGACTTCAAAAATCCATATGACCAATTTACAATCTATAGCAATCCACTTGGGTCATTACTTCAATGTCTAATATACATATTAAGAAGATAAATGGATAAATGTACCTCAAATACATAATTTTGAAAAAAAAATTTAAAAACTCCATAAATATTTTATAGACAAAATATTTTCTTTTCATATATGCAAGTTTCTATTTTTATCACCTTTTAGAGAATAAAAATGAGTGAAGACATTAAGTGCCATTAAATCATGACCTTGTGTTGGTGTGACTAAGGTAACAAGGTGCTAATAAAATGATCTAAATAAAAGGATACTGACAATTTTAATGAGCCTTAACTTCTGGAGAGAAAATATCTGCATCTTCTTTGGAGGGTGGTCTACTGATAAAGTTTATCCTGATCAAAGTGCATATTTAAATAGAAAACACTGTGACTAAATTTTCCAAGCTGACTCAGAAAGAAATATTCCATAGGAGAATTATTAATTAATTAATTCATTTGTTTGTTTGTCTGCTAAATTATAGTAGTTCTTTCCTAAACTTTTACTTCTGTGGCTGTTAACCAGAGTTAATATGTATTCATCACATAAATGCAGGCAAAAGAAAGTATCAGGTAGCTTGTCCAATCTGTCTATCAATGGTCTAATATAATCTTTATTTAAAACTTACAGAAAGTATGTCTGCAGCAATTAGGCAAAGAATTACTTCTCAAAGGCCCCTTTTCATTGGGTGAAATTAATTCTGCACATAGTACCAAGGCCTTACTTAATTCCTCAAACAAGTCCCAAATTGAACAATTGTGTAAACTAGGATTGGGTCTGATTAACTAAAGATTACTGAGTTATCTCATTGTTAAGTTTAAGATATGCTTTCTTTCCCCTTTGTGCTTGCATTTCTTAGTGTAAAAACATAAATAATGGATATAGGGGTTTAGTTTGTTTATTTGTTTTACAGAAAGAAGCCCAAGCAATATCATTAGTATTAGAATTACACCATCACCTAAATTACATTTAGGTTTCTAAAACCTGTGAGTGTTGGTGGTGCTAATACTGTGTATTCATTTAAAGTCCCAATTAAATAATTTTTTAAAAATTTTAAAATAGAAGTTACCGATCCTCTCTGGGTTTTTTATTGTCTTGTCTGTCCTCCATCTCCTGATTTATCCTTGAAGCTATCCAAGGCAGGAATTGCTTTATACAGCGCCTAACACAATGATGGTGTGATCTATGCTTTGAGGTGCAAGTGAGATGAAGATGCAATTCTGTTGTGCTGATAGTTGGGAGACAGTGAGGAAAGAATTTCCTCCATTTTTGCTCATGTTTCTGAATTTATGATAATCTCTCGGTATGATTGAACTATAAAGAGACACATTGCCACTCTACAGATCTTATGAATACAAGGCATCATAGGACCCCTTTTCCCAGAAGCAGAGGATGAAATGGATCTTTAAATCAGTTTCCTTGTATGTATCCCTCTGTTTTATATTTTTCCCCAAGAAAAGTTGATACAGATTACTCTTTTTCTCCCCGGTGGAATTATTCAAATGCTTTCCCAGATGTGTTATATATTATCTTCTAGAGCCATAAATTAAACATTTCTACAGCCTATTCACTCTCATTTCAATTGCCTTTGTCTTACTTGCCTAAAATACATAAGCTAGGCATATTTACCTGTCATTATTTTTATTTTACTAGTATATGCTATAGGTGATTTCTGTATGAAATATTTGTATCTATAAACATGATTTAAAAGTATGTTCAATTTTGAGTTTGCAAGTATTGTTTATTTTTCCACATATAGCCTGTGGAAAATCCAGTCATAAAGACAAAATAGATTGCTGCTGAAACAGAAAACCACATTTTTCTTTCAGTCTCTTTGATTTTTCTTTATCACAAACTCAAATTTCTTGTTTAAAGCATCTATCCTCTAGTTTATGCTTGAAAAGTAATTATTATTATCTAATAAGGAGAATCACATGGATTTAAAAAAAAAACCAAACAGAAAAATAATAACTATTTTACTATACTAACTGATTAGCATTTGAGTATAATATACTGAAGACCTTCAAATGCCTTTGCACACCTCATTTTTCTATCTCAAAGTGGATATGTCATAGATTTCCTGTGAGGATCGGGTTTTTCTTCCATAAGAGTTTCATTTTCTTTGGAAGCTTCGCTTGGTTTTCCCTGGTTTGGCTTACTTCACAGTTTTTAGCTGGTTTATCAATCTCATATGTCACCTGTCTCCAATAAGGAAAGCCTAAAAGAATTGGGTTTTTCAGACTGGAGAAGTCTTATTGTTACATCTCATCATTAACTATAGCACATAAGCCTAATGTAGATTTTACATAAGCCTACTGTAGTGAGCTAGCTCTTTTAGGATGTACATACATTTTAGGTTCATGTTAATGATACAAATGTAGGTAGGTCAGTAGACCTCTACATGGTGTTCCCTATTTTTGTTTTGGTTTGATACATAGGGTCTTATCAGTGAGAGATAAAAAAACCAATTCTTTGTACTCTACCAAATGTATTCATTCTTACTCGTGGACATTCTTATTTTCTACCTAATTCAGTACTATCACTGCTATTAAATTCCAGGGTTTAGTTCTTAATTTTTTAATTTTATCCAAATGATAGTAACAATAAAAAAAAAAAAATCTCTACCTTTATCTTAGGCATTAGATGTTTACCCATTTCTCCATCTTCCTATGGGAAAATAAAATCATGATTACAGGACTATTACACTAAGTTAATTTAGAAACAATAAAGACTTAAAACATTGGGAGAAGGAAAATGAAGAGCTTGCTTGTCAGCATGCTGATTTAAGATCTGAGTAAACTCAAACAGGATGTTAGGACATGAAGATCAGTTAAGCATATTATAGCTTTAAACAATAAGATCTGTAATCTGTGCTTGAAACACATAGCAATGACAGGACTTCATGAAACAGAAAAAATTTCTTTGAATTTAAGCTGCATTTAATGAAATTTTGGAAATTAAGAATTTAAAAAATGAAAAAAACCAAAATAAATTATTTTTAGAGCTATGTGGCATTAGAGCTGCTTCTTGACATTAGACTCTGGACATTAGGAAGAATTTCATGAAACATTGGCACAGGCTTCCTAGAAAGGTGGTTGATGCCCCAAGTCTGTCAGTGTTTAAAAGGCATTTGGACAATGTCCTTAAAAACAAGATTTAAATTGATCAGCTTTGAATTGGTCAGGCAGTTGGACTTGAGAGTCAGTTTTGGTTCTTTTCAACCAAAATAGTTCTGTTCTATTCTATTCTATTCTGAATGGGGAAGGGGGTGGGGGGGAGGAGTTCTTAAAACCCATAAGTCTTCCTTTCAGAACACATTAACTGACTATTTTAAAAACATTTCAATGTAAATCAGCAACTTTCTGATATGTCTCACCACTACAGGTATTTGTTTCTGGGTTAGGGATGCTGTGGTACTCTTATGGGAAAATATTTAAAGATGAACTGAGTTGAGGGGGTTTTTTAGGTTATTGAAGCACTAGGTTTTATAAGAAAATAGGTATTTTAGGGAACAATGTGAGAAACATGGGTTTAAGAAATGTTACAATAACTGAAGTTACTAGAAGTAAGTATTAGAAATCTATGAGAATAATAGAAGTGATTCTAATAATAGAAATTGCTGTTGGTTCATCATTTCACTGTGACATGATGAACCAAGAGATACAGTCTAATTCTTCTCTCCTAGAGAACTGGCTCAGTGCTTCACAGCAGCTATTCCTGATTTATACAGATAGCAATTATGAATCAAGTCATGACAGAAACTAATGCATGAAAGAAAAGATGGAAAAAGATAATTTGAAAGAGAAACACTCTATTCTTACAAATAAAAGGCAGCATTCCACAGAGAAACTAAATACATGTGGTAATTGTGAAATTTTGGTCAGAAAAGAAGGATGCTCTCCATTTAAATTTCTTTTCCCCTGCTTTAGCAGCCTTATGGCAGCAGGGCTGTTTTTTCTGGAGATTGATATCACACACATGCGAGACAGAAGTAGCATGATAGTTATGGATCTATTCTCTTGTTCACATGATGATATTAGACACTGCAGGAAAGCAAAAAGAAAGATATCATGTGTCATTCTCCTCCTTGACCAGATTTAAAAGTTTGTGAAAGAGCCCAAGTGCTGACATACAGTGTTAAGAAACTTTTCTTTTTCTTTTTATAAGTATTCAATTATTATCCAAATACTATTTCCAAAATTTTCACAGTGCCATAGCTTCTAATTTCCATGAGAAACATCATTCAAACACTTTCTAATCTTATATCAATGAAGAATATCAGATTCATAATGGAAACTGATGACATTTGATATAAGCCCGCATTAAACATAAGTGAAATTTCAATTATTTTAATAAAATTTGAAGAATATTCACATGCTTTTCTAGTATCTATCCCTCTTGTGTGAAAAAGCACTTTTCTTGAAAAGTTTAATTTCAGAAAGACCCTTTTTGCAATATCCATACTTCTCAAGAAAAAGGTTCCTTTTTTGACATAAGTATTTCTTGCATTAAAAGGCCCATTTCCCGGTAACTACACTTGCAAGTAAAGAGAAGGCTAAAAAATTCAGTGAAACAGTAGTACCAACAGACAACCTGACAGAAATTAAATTCAGGTCCCACTTTTAGGTGGAGAATTCCATATTTTAAAAAATTCACGCATTACTGAGGCAAATATTAATTGATTCACCCAGCTTCTCTACTGTGCATTCATCCTCAAAGAGGTAGATTGGAAAATGATTGAGATTAATTCCCTGGAAGATTACAGAATCTAGCAACTCTCTAGTTTCTAGATACCAAAGAATAAGCCTTGCATTTAGACAATTATACAAGTTGCTTGAAGTCAGTCTGTGTGACTAAATTATAATAAAAATGTTTAAAAGACAAACTAACAGCCCCCACAGAAACAAAAATAAAAGACAAACTAAAGAAATACAAAACAAACCAAGTAAAAAAGGACCCCCCCCAACTTCTGACTACTTTTCAGATGGAAAAAATATCTAAAAATGATATAGATGGGAGGATTCTGGTATAACTGGAGGAAACAGAATTCGACCTAAAATGCAATGCTTTAATACCAGTAAATATTATATATGAATTATTGATTTGAGTCTAAAATAATGAATCCTACAGTCTTCAGCAGGCATATTTCCATTTCACGGAAAAAGATTGCATAAGAACTGATCTTAAAATCATAAGAAATAGAGGTTAATAAGATATAACTAAATTAATCTTTCCCAGTCACTTCAAAGCAATTCTATATTCTTCTCTAGAAAAATCTTTCCAATGTTTCCTACTCTGTTTAGAAAAAAACGATGTTTCTGATTCTGATAATCCCCCTTCCACTGTCAAACACAAAATTAGTAGAATATATGCAATATTCACATCAGGTTGTTAGAACAAAGTACATTTCTCCATGGAACACACACTAATAAAAATGTGCCCTATTACCACTGATTATATTGGTATTTCAGAGTGGTTTTAATTGGAATATTTTTTTCTTAATGATAAAGTTCTATATCCTCTTTTCTGCTAAAAATCAGTGCAGTAACTTCAGAGATATTTCTACTCCCACAGCAGTTTAACATTTCAAGACTTCCTGACATATTGTCTTGCTACTTCCACTTCTTTGAGTCTGTTATATTTACCTTTTTTTCTTTTTGTAAATCAAGACTACCAGGGCAGCCAGTCATTTTTGCTATTCAATTTACCAATGCTTTTATCATAATTAAATTCTTAAATTAGTATTTGATTTATGTGTGCTTTGAACATTAGACAATTAAGTGCTCTGGAAAGTAAACCGATGCCACTGATTAAAGGGTGGGGTTTTTTTTAGGTGAAACCATCAATAGTACTGGCAATGGCTCATCAAGTTACACAGGGGAACATGTTTAATGTCAGCATTCTGAAATTAGATCTAAGAAACTATCTGAAATAGTCATGCCATATCAAAGTTAAATGTTTCACAGTGTTCCCTTATTGCCCAGAAGTTTCTCAAGCAAGACCATAAATATTTTAAGACGTCATTTTGGATGAGGTAGCTTAAATGTACGTCAGTCGATGGTATGGTGATAGCAGCACCAAGGCACATTATTACAGAGAGTTTATCAACAGAATAATCAACAGAAAAATCAAAAGTTCATTCAAAATGTTTCTGATTATTATACACACTTCAAAATAGCTCCTTATATAGTTGAGATAGTCATGCTACTGCTAATGAAAGATGTAATTCAAATATAGTTTAAAATAGTCAGACTTTTTTCCTCTAATAATTTCATAGTTTCAGCAGTCTTTCCACATGACAGTGTCCGGAGTTGTAGAAATAAATAATCATTTTTAAAAAGATGGATTATAGTATTTTTGGGCAGCTGGTCTGGTTCTTTTGGGGATTTTTTTGGGGGGGGTTATTTTAAAAAAAACAGTACTAGATTGTATAAAACAGCAGAAATAGCACACCATTTTTTTTGGTTGTTTTGGGAATGTGGGTATGTTTGTGCACACATGTGTGTGCAAGTGTGGGAGAAAGGTGGGAGAAAGATGTGACAAGTTGTATCACCAGGGGGCTTTTTCTTCTCCAATCTCCATAGTGACTGACAGCTAGTTATTTCAACAGATTCAGAGGAGCACTGGTCTTCACAAGTTTAATATATCTCACACATCAGGGAAGGCATTTTACTGTGCGTATGGCAGTTCTGACAATTCCTTGAGATACTATTCTGTTGAGAACAGACCACTTTTAATGCATGCAATGCCAGACAAGAATAGCTCTGTAGCCCAGTTTTTAATATACTTGATTCTTAGACAGCAAAAATAATCCCCAATATACTGGCTACTATGTGAAAAACAGATTGTGCTTTCCACAAGTGTTTTCTTGGTTTAAAATTGAAAACTTAGAAAGAAAAATCACTTCCTATTTATCGACTGAAGCTGCTTTGTTGCTGAAAAAACCCACCTTGAACTTTTTGTGTGGTACTTAGAATTATTCAGAGCTATTACAGTCCTGAAACCTACAAAAATGGTGACTTTATTAATATTCACATCTATTTGCTATTCTGTGATTTGCATAAAAGCAATACAATTAAAAAAGGAAAGTAACCATTCTTCTTCTGAAAGAAATTTAAGACCCCTTCATGCCTTTATTTTAAAGTTAAATGTTCAGGTTCAATTAAAAAAATAATTTTATTTGCAGAACAAATCTACTGAGAACAGTCTATTCTACTTAATATGATTTTATGTACTGAGCTACTCTAGTTTTAAATTAAGAAGGAAGTGAACTCATGCATTAAGTTTAGACCATCTCTACATGAAGTGAATTACCTCATAAAGGCTCAAATAAAGTCATTCTGGATCTGTGACTCTGAGCAGATCACACTGATCTGAACAAAGAATTTACACTGTGATTAGTATAAAGTGAACTTCTCATTTACAATGAAATATAGTGAATAAAAATCTGTAATCACAAAAACCCATACAGCTCATAGTAAACAGATATGAAAGTTTCAGAACATAGTAAGAATTCACAAACCACTTTTGCTTCAGAGCAGTTTCATTTCTAACTATACAGTGCCTACACTGCCACTACTTAGAACGCTGGGAAAGCCTGACTCACTAAAGGTTGCAGTTGCAGGTCTGCAATTTTAATAAGATGAGATTTTCTTTTCATTTTGCAATGGCTACTTGCAAAGGGACTGTGAATAAGAATGTTTTAGGACAGCCAGGCAAAAAGCAAACTGCTATATTCATCTAAGAGAGAAAGAACATCTTTTCTAGTACTCTTTTAGAACCTCTATTCAAAACAATTCAGCATTCCATGCAAGGCAACAAGCCCAACTGACATAAAAGAACAGAAGTTCAAACTATATATGATATGTCAATCAACTGTAAAGTGTAGAGTTGAGAAGAAAATTACTTTCTTAATTAGGCCTAATTAGGGAGTAAAATCTATTAATAAAGCAGCTTTTATAAAGGAAATAACTTGATGACTGTAAAGAAAATATTTCCAGTGTACTGATAATGAAAAATTTTTAGGGGTGGTATAATTTGAAATACTTTGTAACATATATGTAATTCCTCTTACAGACGGAAAGCTTTATAATCCCCAAAAGTGTCATAGAAAGATGTAATATGCAGTGAAGACTTGATGTTCTATTAATGTCAGAAAATATCTAGAGAAGTATTTTTCAGCATACTGTTAACACTTTCTAATAATGATCAGAACTGTAATACCGTATTTTCCAAATGTCCTGAACTTTTCCTGCTGGTTGGGTCAATTTTCCTACATAAACTGCTGTATGTGTAATATTAAAAGGTAGATACAAAACTCTGCGTGTAATTTTGCATATACAGCTTTTGTTTGTTGATGTAAACTTTGACATCTGAAATTGTACATTATGTGTATATACAAAAGTTGGCATATAGGTTGTGTAACCAAAAATATGAGCATAAAATCGTCAACACTTCTTTTTTTTCCATCCAAATTATCATCCATATGCCTAATACATTTTCCTTTTATCTTCCTCCAGGCTTCAGGCTAAATTTGGTTCTGCTTGGCAGATACCAACAAATGTGTGAAAGCAATAGAAACATTGTGTAATAACGACAAGAGAACAAAGCTATTGAAATAGTTATCTAGAGCATTCTTCCAGAGAATGAAAGAACCTTAATTAGCAACTATCAGGATATTGCTTTGCTAGAGATCATATATTTTGTCTTTAAATGCAGGTCATCGTGGAATAATTTTGACATTCAGTGCTAAAATATCTTAATAGCTGCATTTACATTAAAAAAAAAAACAAAAAAACAAACAAAAAAAAAAAAACAACAAAAAAAAACACCACACCAAAAACCCAAAAAGCTCATCCTAAAAGACAGACCCGACCCTTGTAGAATGAAAAGCTCAGAAACCCCTTCACATCTGACTACAACCAAAAACCTAAAAATACTTGCATTCCCTCAGCATGATAATGCAGATATTGTTTTCTAAAAAATCTGTAGTAGTGAAAACATGATGAAGAAGCATCTCTGGTGTTTCATTACCAATATCTGCTTCAGTGAGGTAAATCTATGAAAAAATATTACTCCTGATAGTATGATTATCATATGGCTGTTGGGGTTTTGGGGTCATTCCACATTATATGTAGCTATACTGAAAAAGAGCCCTTCAGAATCTGAACTGCATTATGCTTTAAATTTTATGTCTGCTATATGTGACCTCTGTGTTAGTTGCTTTTGAACCATATTGTATGCTAAATAAGTGACAATAGCCCCAATTAGGTTTCCCAGAAGAAGAATATAAACTTAATTTAAAGGCATTTTTCAGTATTCTGAAGTGCTTAACCTCAAGGAGCATGCTAATGCACTCTGGACACATCCTTTGCACACCCTTTCATTTAGTCTGATCTAAATCAGGAGCAGACACAAACATCAATGGAGTTCACCAGTATAAGACGTGGAGTAATCAAGGCCACAGCTTGTATAGAAATCTTCACAGGAAATCATTATGCAAATCATTTGTACATTACACAACCTAAACATTACAGCCATCAAGGGGTTTTTAGCATAAAAAGTTTAGGCCACTATTTTATTACAATCCTATAAGAAAAAAACAGTGTGGAAACCTACATTTGGGGGTTTTTTGGGGGGGTGTATATAGATATATATATATATATATATATATAAGTTAAAACATACTCATGGCTAATCACATTTTGATTTAAGTAAAACAAGTTATTAAAGTTACAGGAGTTACATGTCCATAACTAAGGACTAACACTTGGTCAAATAAGAACAGTCAATGTTACTGTTAATTCAGTTTTCTCTTGGTTATATCCATCCCCTAATCCATCCTTGAAAACCAGTGGTCACTGCATCTAAACTTAATATCATATATAACTGTACTAAATTGAGGATATCTCTAATGTCACTAGGCATACAATTACTAATGCATTTGCCTCCAAACAATACCAACTTTCAGCCATTTCAGTAGGTTTTCAGCATGTCTGCTTGTTGTGTCTCTTTAATCCTACCTGAAGTGCTTTTTTAAGCATGAGAGCTTTTCTTTGGTGCAATGATGCCCAGTCCCAGCTAATCTTTAACTGAGGGCAAAAGAGAGGACAACAAGCGGCAGAACCCTTGTGATTCAGTGCATGCCATGATGGAAGGTACCTGATGTAGCAGGCCTTTGAGAGGGAGGAGGACAGACAGCAGGGAAAGGAAGATAGAAGGAAATGCCATCTCAAGCTTCTGAAACCTTGAAAGAAATGAACACCCTGCTGATGTCTTTAATAGTTCATAACAACAGCTGTCTTCCACTTGTGAATGTTTCCTATGATGTGGCGCTTCCTCATATGACACTCTTCAGTTCCATCTACCTCTTGTATTGCTTCACGCCTCACTGCACCACAGGAGGCATCATATTGCAAAAAATTCCTCTCTTGTGAAGTGCCTAAGCACCACAGGAATAGTTTTTCTCTGTCAGAATGAAAAGAGTCTTCATTGCATATTCCAGTTTTGGAACTCTTGTGGTTGGTTTTTTTTTTTTTTTTTGCTTTGGTTTGTTTGTTTGTTTGTTTTCCCCCCCCAAATAAGCCAGTAACCATAAAAACTATCTGACACCATTTAATAAACTAACATTGTAACAGAACTCATTTAAATTGCCACATACATTATGGTGGCACTTTGCTGCATAATTTAGGTCTAATGTGCTGTTAAGTACATGAGACTTTTATATACATATATGAGCACACATAGATATCAGGTACACCTATGATGCTGTTAAATGAAGATGAAAAGTATACATAGAAATATATGTGTCTATAGTTATAAAGTTATGTATATTTGATGTTGTCTAATATATCTAATGCTCAGTGTTTAATATGGCAAATACAAATATTATCAATCTAAAGACAGTCTTTGGATTATTCTGTTAAGTATCTCACTCCATTTCTGAGGTATTTTTTGATATTTGCTTTCTTTACTGTTCATTGAAGGATAATGTACAAAGTGTCAGACAGAAATACATGAACCAGTTTTACGATCTCAAAAGCTCCAGTGACTACTGAGTAGATATTTTTCCCATTTGATCAAACAATCAAAAATTGAAGGCTTAGTCCTGAAAATGCTTAGACATATAAAGAATTTTCCACCCATAAGTAGCTCCTCGTGATATTATTAAATTTCTGGAAGTTAAATTTTTCAGAGCATGCAAATATAAATATGAGCAATATATTAACTATTAAAAGCATTATTTTTGCTGTAGATCTGCTCTTTAATTATACATTCTATTTGACAATAACCCATTTAAAAACATTCTATTAAAAAACATTGCTTGGCTTTTTTTTTTTTTTTGAGTGTGGCATTTTAAAGATCTATTAAAACAAATCTTAAAGGATTATCCAATTATTAATTATATCAATTAATTTGAAGCCTAAACAACATAATGCATTGGTAAAAAATCCATTGCTATAGCTTGCAATTATGAGATGACTGTGCATGAAAATGTGTATTTTATAATCTTAATTACTCTGGTATATTAATTAAACTTTGGAGTATAAAGCAGAGCATTCTGTAAGATAGCATTCAGCTGTTTCTAACCATCTAAACCAACTGTTTGTTTACTGACAGATTTTGCTGGGATTGGGTTTTTTATTCAAAATTGGTGATATACTTTCAAATTTTGAGGCTTTTGACAAAGGTTTTAGTTCAATATAAAACTAGATCAACTGAATGGCTTTCTTTTTATTTTAGTCAAAGTCATGTTTTGTTTGTCAGGAAGATTTTTATTTAACAAATTCTAAAGCATATTTGAAAAATAGTACTTTCCCAGGAAAACTATGTGGGTTTATTTTTATATTGATCAAGTCCACAAAAAAAAATGAAAAAATGAAGAGGTATGATCACCTCACTTTCTAATACAAAGTTGGTATCTCCTATAATGATTACAGATATGCCAATAAAAAACAAGTTTAATGGAAATTAATGAAAAGTATTGTAGCACCCAGTAAAGTCTTACAAAATATTTATTAGTGAAGAAATACAATACAAAAGATTTTAAAGGTCGGATCCTACAATGCTTTGCTGAACAAGACGGAAATCAGAAGAGAATGCAGAATTTGACACTAGCTGATTTATTTCTATGATGAGATGGATGTGTGATCTTTATATTGCATTAGTCATTTAGGCCCAGATACTTAAAGGCATAAAACTTCATCATAAATTTTCTTTTTAGTAACTGTCATTTAGCCCTTTATTTATTATATATATGTATTAAATAATTTGAAGTTTACAGAAGACATTGAAAACTTCTTTGCTAAGCAAAAGTGCATGGATTTCTTTGGGTGTTTTGCCTTTCTAAGGACTGCAAAAACAGGCCTTAGGGAAGATCTAACAGGAAACCTATTAAGTGACCATGAGATCACACACTAATCCTACCCTTAGGATAAAATCTAATCCTATATTTTGACTGAAGTGCTAAATTCCTCCTGGCCTGTCATCAGCACTTGCATAATTACTTCTTGGTTTTGTGTGTGTGTGTCTAAAAGAGACTGTGCAGTATCAAGCTTCATATATCAATAGCTCCAAATCCAGGCAGCAGATTTCACATCCTTAACTATTTTGTAGGATTTTTTTCTTACACACATCAATGACTCATTCTTTGTGAAGATGGTTTAACCCCTAATTTACCTCAATTATTTTAATGTAACCCTATGTTTATGACATAAGAATGACTTAATTAGAAGTATTAAGAATGTAATACTTTTATTGAAAACTCATACAAAGGAAAACATAACTAATTGGCTGTTAACTTCAGTGGTTGTTTTCCATATCTGTCTGTAGCACTCTGAAACTGTTCTGCCAAATTATTTTTATGTACGTCAAATTCTTATTGGAGAAGATCTGAGTTTTCTAGCCAGAAATGTAAGTAAGAAAACATGGCACTTGTTCATTCCACATAGATTTAGTAATTTGCATATTTCAAGGTTCTAATTGTTAGAAAAGTTTGTAAAATACTGTGTTTTTAGAAGAGGATGACATTCAGATCTCCTGATGAATTAGGTTCTAAAAGAGTGCCTTCTTCCAAATATTCAAAACTACTTGAAAGCCACATCTATGTAACAGATGCATACAATATGCTATTATTTCTTTGGAAACCCCTTTTATGAACTACCTTATAAATTTTCTTCAGGGATGATCCAGCATATTCAATTACACTCTAAATATTTTATGCAGGTACAGTATGAAAAGGAGAACATTATTTAAAAAGTGGTATTACATATGTTTTCAGTTTTGTTTTGTGGGGTTTTTGGGGCTTTTTTTGATTTTTGGGGTTTTTTTGTGGTTTTTTTTGGTTGTTGTTTTAAGAAGGTAAATATATTATTCAAATGAACTATACAGAGAACTTCTGTCTGGTCAGTAATTCAAAGCTTCATCTTCTGTGATTTTGCTGGCAGATTTAGTAAATATTTATTCAGTAATACTAGAAGGATTCAATAAGTCTAGAATTCAATTTATTTAGCCCTGTAGTCTCAGACCTTTTTTTTGAACATACAACACATGTATTCATCTGATTCAAAGACTTCAGTTGCTGCATATTCTACTAGATAACTTCTGATGGTTAGTTACTCTTTGAGCTTATTTTTCAGTCCCATCTGAAAGTATCTAATTAGAGACAAACAAAACAGTCCAAGAGCTAATTTTTCCTCTTCATTAAATAGCAATAATTTTTAAAACATTAAATAATTTAATTATTTGCTCATTCACCAATATAAATGATTGAGAAAAAAGTGCTGAGTGAAAAATGATTCAGGCCTTTTCCTAGTATTACAAATACCTAGTATTAGTTCTCACTTTTTTTTTTTTTTGATCTATGCATGCTGTTTAATGTTTTCGTAGCTGACAAATTTTATATGAAAGGTCCCTATATTAAAAATAAAGAAAAATATCAGAATATGTGCTATAATGCTTAATTTGAACTGGAATTTCAGGTATACAAACATCAAATCCTGTCCTCCACATATCACAGCAATCAGCTCAATATGTAAATTGAACAAATATGGAAACATACAGAAAATACTGATAGTAATATCAGGCTTTCTCAGGTAGAAATTAAAAACTAATCACCAAAAGGATACAATAACTATAGATTACTTGTATGTCCATGTTATATTTTTCTGAAATTATTTTAATTATCTCACCAAACCCATGCAAATCTGAGCTCCAAAATATATGTATGCAACATATGAGTAATGAAAGCAGTATCAGTCACTAGACCTACTGGAACTAATGTTCAGATCTTCAGGAAAAAAAAATACAAAAAATCTGTTTGGATGAAGTCTCAAACAGAAATCTTAACAAAAATCAGTCCTATTAACACTAATATTAATTTGGACCATGTACCCCTTTAAAATCATACTTTATTTTTAAAATTTGCGATCTGTATATGATAATATTCACTTCCTGCCTTAAACTACTGGGAGTATTGCTGTGTAAGTTGAACAGTTACACATTTCAGTGGCAGAAGTGATGTTTGAATGCAGCTTTTATTAGCTTCCTAAGTGCCCAGTGCTGTTCCCATTGGCAGTGCTCCCATTGACTTCAATCAGGGCAGGAACAGGCCCTAATTTTGTAAGGCACTTTAGGATCCTTTGGGAAGAAAGGTGTTTGAAGAATACAAGCCATAATTATCAATTAGTTGTCAACAAAGCACTCTCACAAATATCTCCTGTGGTCACTGAACATTGTATCTTAATTTCAAATTTCTGTTTGCCGTAGCAATTTTAATGCTGCTGCTGGATTGTTATTTGTCCAGGCTCTGGGACACTTTGTGACACCATAATTTCCAAATTTGACATGAAAAATTTTGATGCCTGTGTAACGGAAAAAAAGCCCCAAACTTAAGCCAACCAAAGCAATTTTTCTAAGATTAGATAAGATAGACCAAAATATCTGTCACTCTTCTGACTGTGCTGCCCTAACTACAGCTAAAACATCCTTTCTATATAAGAACCTAACATCAAGGATTGAAAGGCTGTACATATCTAAAGAGATGCTTACAAGTTAAGTTTTAGCAATATTTTAAGTATTAAATACTCTATGTTCTGTATGTTTTTACTTTTGCATCTCTTCATTTAGATAGAAAAATTGAAATCTTTACGTTAACTCCTGGTAACAAAAATACTTGCTTTCAGAGTCTCTGCCCTGAGAATAACTGCTTCCTTCTCAGTGTTAATAAACAATTTTGACAATGTTAATCTTTTCAATATTTAGAATGCAGAGATAAATACAAATTGACCATATTCCCAAATCATGAACTCACTAAATGAGCTCCGATTTAACCACTGTGGTCATTTAAATTGCTTTAACATGGAGAGGTCAGAGGCCTCTTAGCAATTGTTCACTCACCTCCTAAAAACCCTGTGAGTCCCAAAAATAGATATGACCTGATTTTTTCAGAGCTTAATGAAAGCAACAACAACAACAATAAAAACAACTATTCTTATTGAAGCGTTTGAATAACAGCTATTTAACATCATTAAAATTCATTCAAATTCTGCAATCCCTATTCAAATTAAAAAAAAAAAAAAAAAAAAACAACACCCTGTTTTAGAAGACAACACAAAATGGCATTCAGAACCTATAGCTACTTATATTATATATATAGCTTTACAGTTCAAATATCTGAATAAATAAAAATATTCATTAACCCTCGTGGTACCTTTCTGCCATTTGTTTAAACATTGTTATCAGTAACCTTTTCAAGCCAGCAACATTCAACTGAAAACAAAAAGTAAGCATTTCAGAAACTGAACTAGTTTTAGATTGGAAGGTCCTTAGGCCTTTTCGAACATACCAAAATGCTCTCTGATACACACACCTAACTGTATATTGTCTACATGAGTCAATCCAGAAAATACCTTTTCATAGGAAGAACGTACTTTCATAACAGTAATCATAATCCCAGTAAGTTCAGAAACACTTCCTTCTCCATCAGACAAAACAGAACTCAGACTAAGTATTAATATAAGCCTGTATGTGTCAGACATATATTTAAATTCCAAATTCCAAACATAAAAGTATGTTACACAAAAAATTCTGACTGAACCCAATGGGACAACTCACATAAATCAAATTTTCACATGTGGAAGTAGTCAGAGAATCGAAATTTACTTTGGGAATTTTGTCTTCATTGCTGTGTTAAATGATTTTCTGTTTGGGTTGTGAATAATACTGAGTTTTAAAAATTAAGTGAAAAATTGTGAGGCCTTACATCAACACACAGAGATGGAGATAAGGGTACCTAAGTCTGAGACAAACATAAATGAAAACAGTTTCACTATGTAACTGTAAATTGAAATTACATAGTATTGATCAGACCAAAGATGGGAATTTTTTGGTATTTCACCATAGATGATTATATAGAACAGTAAGTAATTCTCAAGCTTTTAAACAGCAAATGAGGCAAAAATAATACCTATTTTAACATTAAAGAAAAAGAAATCTGAGTCATTTGGACTATTGCTCATAAGATAAATAGTATGAAGATAGACTGATGAGATGAAGGTTTTCTTCCTCCATAATTAAATATCTGATCCTAACCAAATCAAACAAAAACTTCTTAGTAGTCCAAGAAGTCTTAAGAAATATTTAAGTACAGATAACACTCGGTATATAAAATATACTGAAAATTATAGAACACATTCATTATAAAAAAATATGTGTGAATGAAAAAGTATTACCCATGATAAATACATTCCATTATATCTTTAAAAACTGGTGAATTTAGAATCATTATCTTAACTACTTCTCATACTTTTTGAAACAACTTTTCGCAAGAGAGTAGCAACTTCTTGCTCTTTAGGAAAAAGTATTCTTAAGGAAGAATTAATGTACATTTTAGTACAATATGCATTAGTGGACTTTTACCCTTAGAAAAATATTACGTAATATATTGCACAGCAAAATTAATAGATTCGACTGTTCAGCATGATATTATGGCACATTGCCACTTACTTGTTGGAAGCTATTACTTGTCAGGCCAAAAAAGATAAAAATAAACATTTCAGACCCAATCAGAAATTGTCAATAAGGTATCACTTTACCACTTAAATTACTCTGCTGAAAAGCTTCATTATATAAGCACTGTCTAATGATATGACAAATCCTCTCTTTGAGACAAGGTGCATTTAAAAAAATTAACTACTGAAAAAAAAAATTCTGGACTGTGTGGTGCCCCAGATACATGTAGATATTAATGCATGTTTATGCAAGTATGTGTTTGTGTTACAATTTGACATTAATGATGCTACAGGTAGAATTTTTTGAAAAATTCCTACCTAAAACATAATTTCCTTTGACAATGATGAGGATTTTGCTTAAGGTGTTACACCTGCTACAAAAAAGCTACAAAACCAAACATACCTCTTCACTGCCTCAGAGTGTAAGAATGGGGAGAGAAGGAGAGGAGAAACATAGACCATGTGATTCTCCTTGGAAAATCAATAGCTATTTAGAAGAGTACAATATTTTTCTTTAAAAGAAATAAACACACTGAAGAACAATAGCTTAGATCCCTTTTCACACAACTGTGCTCAGTACTTAAAATAAAAAGCAGCCTTCAAAGCTCAGGCAGGCAGTTTGACTCAGTAATATGTAGGGAAAAAAGAATGACAAGGAAACATAAAATTTAAAAAACTGTAACTCTTAACTCTGTTTCAAAGAGTTAGAATGTTTTTAAACATTAATGTTATAAACTTGAAGAACCCATCAATATACAGTGTTTGAAATAATTTCCACCACCAATAGTGACTACATTGCACGATATGTTTAGATGGAAGTAAACAAAAAAATCCACCCTTAAAAGACCAAGCATAATTTAACCACTGAAAAAATAAAACAACCTTTAAAAACAGCCAAAGCTGTAACTGATGAAGATGTTATAACCAGTTGAGATTTGAAATACCTTTGTAGCAGGGATTTTTCTTATGCATGTAGGCTAATAAACAGTCTCTAACAGGAAGAAAAAAAAAAATACAGCGTAAAGAAATTACATGCTTCCAAAAAAGTAAAATCAATGGGAGAATTTTCATTCACTTCAAAACCATCAAATATACTGATTAGGCAGTTTTTCCTTTGATGCACTTTTCATCATCACTAAAAGAAGATATTTATACTTGGGAATGAATGATTCAGCAGAATATTCATTCTTTGAAAGTGGTTCAAGTTCTTTGATGTCAGTGTAGGCATTTCCTATAAATTTGAAAACAGAAAAATGTACATATTCTTGAATTTTGAGCTTAATGTGAAGGATATTGCAACCTTGATATTTTGGTTTGTTACAAGTTACCAGATGCCCTTTAACGGGATGTGTAGCACTGTATGTAGCTACACATAAACTCATGTAACCACATCATTACATCACTTATAAAGAGTTGTATGAATGGCTCCAAAAAAAAAAAAAAGAGAAAACTACCTAAAATTGGATAATTAATAAATATTAGATGAACTTAATGACATATTCAATTCAACTTAGCAAACTGCCAGCCTGAAAATGTTTTGAAAATGTTTAATTTTCCATATTTTAAAAAAGAATTTACAACGATAAAATTGCATCATGGCTGAAGAGTACCAATGCTGAGAACAACCCTGCTTTAATTTTTAGCAGAAAGTAACTGCCATTGGGACTAACGGTTTTATTATAGATATAAGTAAAAAACTGATTAGCTCACCTAAATTCGGCATTTAGAAGGGGAACAAATCTTTGTCATTACTTGTAATAATTACTGCATAATTAAACACCATTATGAATTCAGTATTTTAAAACTAAATTCAGATAGCTAAAAAAAAGACCTTTGTAAGAACTGTTGTCTTTCTCATAAATACATTTGTTATGTGTCTATTTATCCAATTGACTGGTCAAATTAATTGCTATAGTAGTAAAGCTACAGAAAGTCAATATCAGGCCAGTTTTTCCATGTGATATTATGTCAAATGTAAAAGGTAAAGGCTTAAAATACAGGAATATTAATGCCCCTCAATCCATATTCAGCCAGTTGAAAACTGGATTTGAGCCTGAACTTTTGTTCCTAGCAACCCCAACCCAAAATTTATATTACTATATTAGAAAAGTTGAAGCATTGTATGACTGGACTGACCTTTTGGTGACTGTGTGGATATAGCATTCATCTCCTACATATGCTATATGAAGAACTTTTGTTTAATTCCAAGCCTTAAAGCTCTCACAACTCACATGGAAATATTCTTACATCACAGTAAAGACAATTTTAATTAAAGAAATATAGGTAGATATAAGTGTAGGCATACATATATATATATATATGCATATTAATATATATGTACACATACACTTTCATATATACACACACACATATATATTTATTTTTTAAAGTACAGATGGTAAAAAAATACAGATGGTTAAAATAATAATCTAGTTGGTAATTAAACACTGTTTTCAGAAATTCAAAAATTTTACTAGATTGTTACCTTTCAAATTTTAAGAATTTAACTCAGTGCTTTTGCTCTAAGCGTTTTTGAATAAAGTTGATATGATATCTCTGACAAAAGCAATCTCATATTTTGTCCCCTTTCTCAGATATAAATATAAACTTTTTGCCACAGTATTGGTACAAAATTACCAAATATGTTAATAATCTAATGTTCACAAAATCAGATATACTGTTGAAATCATAAGAAAAAAATATTTTATTACATGAAATATTGAACTACAAAATTATTATGTCAACCTTTTATCTTATCCCAGTCTGGGCATTTTTGGAAGATCACACAGAACCATGCCATGATATACAAATAGTAATCGTGGTTCCAACCAGAAAAAAAAAAAAAAAACAAAAAACATTTATATTTGACATGGCCTATAGTTTTCTGTAAAATTTGTAAGTACTGTAAATATAAGCTTGCAAAATTGCAGCAAAAGTAGTTGCATCTTCCATGGCAAAAACACCACAAAGGGAACAATTTTTATCAATAGGTATTTCATCTAATTCAAGGTTTTGGGACCAAGTCCATAGAATTAAATAGAGATATGTTGTCTGTTCATATGGTCCATCATTCTAAAGAGCTACATGTATATCTGTGGATGTAAACTGAGCTTCCCATATAATCAGGACAATATGGGTCAAAGATAAAATTTACAGTGCCATATTATGTCAGTGTTCAGTTAATTTGTCAGCAGATTGGAAATAGATGTGATTCATTTTGGAGGTACATAGCAGAACTACTAATATTTATCATTACTGTACTCAAATTTTTTACTCTAAGAAATAGAATTACTAAGAGAATGGGTTATTTCAATGACAAAAAGCCAGACTCGGAAGAGCAAGGTAAATGTTTTGCATGTTACTCAAGTCAGTGGAATACAGTTGTGTACTTACACAACTAGAAGTAAAATGTGGCCCATTAGCTGTAAGTTAAATAGTTAATTTGATAACCATTTAATTACAAACTTCATTACACTTTATTTCTTTGTATATTCAATTAACTAAATGCCTCTTGTTCCTAGGACCTAAATGTGCCTTTTTTTGTATCCTGTCGCTGTTCTGTTCACTGTTTTAAGCATAAATTATTCCAAAGCATAACTGTGCTTAGCATTCTGGAGTATCAGAATCATACTGCTAGATATTCTGAAAAGTAGCTGAATAATGAACAGGAAAAAAAAATTGTAAAGACTCGTAATATTAGGATACTATTTATACATAGATGGAAAACCACAAATCTGTAAGACAGTATTGCAGGACTGTAAAAGAGATCTGCATGCTCTCACTTCAGCAAAACACATTGCAAAGCTTCTTAGAAGGGTTGGGAAAAACAAATAGTGTGGCTGCCCCATTCAGAGTGCTGCTATCCCACCCACTTCTCTCACAGAAATGCCTCACTCGTCTACTCCTCCATCCTCTTGTCACTCCCTAGCTTGAGGTCCCACATTTTCCAGAGTAAGTGCATGCTGCAGAATAGAGGTACAAGTTCCCTACAATCAAATAATCAATAGAAATGTGAAGACTGTTTGAAGGCTGACAGCTATGGAATTGTGTCTGCCATTCACTCTCTCTTCTCTCCCCATTTTTCTTGTTTAATGCCAGTAGTGCCAATAGCATTCAGAGTTCTGCATAAGACAGCAAAAGACTTCAGCCTCCTTCTCTGGTTTGGAGACACTGTATTTCAGTATGCCAGTCTTTAACCTAATGAAAAGCTATTCACGCTCCCTGGAGACACTGAGCAATATAAAGAACCTGCCCTCTAAAAATGAAGGCGTTCTTGTTTACCCTGTCCTTCAGGATGTAGTGCCTTAATGGACTCTGCCCCCTGAGAGGGAACCATATGCATTAAACAGACTCTTAAGTTTCTGTAAGAAACAACATGCTGGTCAGACATTTTCGCTCCAG
The DNA here is from genome assembly GCA_013397865.1 of Struthidea cinerea. Lineage (NCBI taxonomy): Eukaryota > Metazoa > Chordata > Aves > Passeriformes > Corcoracidae > Struthidea > Struthidea cinerea. The sequence goes on from VZTI01004622.1 coordinate 244,085, forward strand.
CTAAATAGAGATCTAAACAACGTATAATACCGGGATCTTGCCTTCGTATTTTCTAACAACCACAATTAGCTATTCCTGCCATTCCAGATATATCTTCTACATGGTGTTTACCCTGGGTCATAAGCTCATTTTTATGCTCTTTTACCATTTTTTAAAATTACTTTAATAATTAAATTACTATGTGATATGAGAAAAGGTACCACTATATCTGCTTTCCTAAAAGGAATACCCCTAAGAAAGCTTTACAAAAAAATTAAAACATAGGAAAACATTCAGAAATTAAATACTGGAGTATGCAGGATCCACTGAACATGTTTTCACAACCTGAAGTGACCATTAAAATACTGGATGGTAAAGATATATATATATATATATAAAATAAAATAAAATAAAATAAAAGGTGTGAGAATGTGGGCTCTGGAACTACAGAAATGGAAGTTGCATTTTTGTCAGACTTTCAACTGATGAGAGGACTGACCAGGATTCTCTTCCACCTTTTTTTGTTCTTTCATCACAGAATTTCATGTACTTTTGAAATAAAATGTGAAGCCACATGAGTGATTCAGTAAGCTCAACTTGACTTGTAAAAAGACCAAAAAAAAAGCGAGGAATATCACTTTAACAACCAACATAAATCAGTTTGATAATCAACCTAAAATAAAAGTCAGAATTCTCAAAATAGGGTGGGCTTTTCTTCAAACAAATTATCCTCTTTTTATATCAGAGGCACATCTCCCTTTGCCAATTTCTATTCCCGTCTACTTTTTCTTACAATAATTATCCACAGATGATATATTATTGTAGCCACTGAGTGGGAACTCCTACTTCCATTGAAGTCCTCATTCACTAATAGCCCTTTCAGATATGTTTGAGGACGATTACTGACTAAAGAATATTATTTTTCACTCTGCATTCTTTTTCAAGGATTTATCTTCAGGAATGTCTACTTTTTGTAGGTAATTGATGCCATTTAATCTTTTTCTCCAGTAACACAACCAATAATATGTTTTTTCTACTGAAGGTGAGTTGTTGAAAAGATTTAAATTAATTCTTCTGGGTGTAGTGTAGACCACTAGAAAAATTCTGCATTACCAGTTATTAAATGTATGTAGAACACAAGGAAGCAGCAGTACTACTGACCTCATAAATGGTAGCGTCAGAACACAAACATAAACAGAATGTCAAGGGATTTCTTTCAGCTATTTCTTACAAATCCAAGCAATTCCTGCTCATTTACTCATTTGTGGATGCTGCCTCTTTGTGGCAGAATGCCATGCAAAATGTACCTTTCACATTAGGGACCTCATCCTACGTTTGTACTGACACCTATGCAAACTCATAATCATGAGTTTAGAATCACACAGAAAAGATATATATCTACACATGAACAGACACCAAGTTTGCAGGAGCTTCTCCTTCAATCCTTACTGAGTTAGCCTTTCTCTGGCAAAGTCAGTGAGGCTGAAAATTTTCTTACTCATATCCATTGAACAACAGCATGCCTTTACTGAGTTTAAATGGAAGAAGAACCAGGCCACAGGTTTCAGCAATAGTAATAAAGGCAGCAATTCAAAGTTAGGGCTCCAAAACTGCACCTCAGGCAGCCACACACACATCTCTCACTGGTGTCAACGGGAAGTCTGCAGGAGATGGAGAGCAGTGAACAGGATAGCCATTTGTTATGTCTCTTGTGACAAAAGAACACTCCTCAACTCTTCGTTTCAAACTGAAATAACACTCCACTTACTAAACTGTCCAAGCTAAATACAGTCATGCTCATTGTTTTTTTGGGGTTTTTTTTTTGCTTTTGCTCAGTGGGGGTGGCATAGAGGGAAGAACACATGCCAAGAAAACATTTTTCTTGAATTCCAACAGACCAGTTACATAGATTTGTTTTTGTAGAAAGTGACAGATTGTACATGGTTAGGAAAAGCAGAATAGAACAGAGCCCTTTTGCAATAAAAGATGTACTAGTGAGCAACTCTGGAAACAGTATTAAATATAATAACCTAATGAAGAAAGAAAAAACATGTGAAATATCACTTACCCTGTTCCATATATTAAAGAACACCTCAGTAAGGAAACAAAATGCAAATATAAAACTATCCTATTCAATATGTTGTTGAAACATATATCCCTGTGTTGCTTTCTGACCCATGTTATATATGCTGGTAATTACCACATGTCATGTTTCGAAAACAGGGAACACATTATGTTTTGCCTAGAAACGTTAGATCTTTTTGATGAGCCTTAACTGCTAGTAAAGAGAACCCAACATATGAACAGATTATTTTGGCCAGAAATTTTAAAGTTCAGATACTCATTACTTCAGGATCTTACATTTGAAATATTTACCAAGTGTTTATTCAGAAACTATTAAAAAATCACATGTGCTGGGATACATATGAGACATCAGTTGTCCCATCTTACAGTGATGCTGTGTTTATGAATATCCTTGCCATTGCCTGCTGCCCAAAGGGGTAAAGACATTTTATAGAGATGTGTACAGTCCATCATTTGGTCTTTCAGGATGCCAGTAAACATGTGGATCTGTACAAGTGCAATTGTACTCGACTAAACAATCATAAACTGGCTACAACAGTTGCAAATCATTATATTCATTATATTTTGGTTAACTAATACAAAATTTAAAAAAAAAAGAAAAAAAATGAAACCAACAAATCAAAAACGAAACTTTTTTTTTTTACTGATAAAATGAATGCCTTCTATATGCCCCTCACTAGTTTGCCCAACCAGACTCCTGAGCAGGATGTTGCTAAAAGATACATTTTTAAATAGAGAAACATGATTTTTTTTCCTTTTGTGATCAGATTTTATGTCTTAGATTGTCTGTTAAGATTTGGTCATAACTGGCATTATCTATAGTGATTTAAAAGGTCTTTCTGATACTATATCAGATTTGGGAAGAAAACTCTCAATATAGTGCAATACTTTAAAGCAATCCACAGACTTTGGACCCCATCCTGAAAAAAAAGAAAAAAGAAACACTTAAACAGTCCAGTATTTTTACTTGTAAGAAGAATTCTTCATCATCTATCCTAATTTTTTGGGCTTTTGACTAACTTTGCTCAATGAGTGAGTCTCCAGAACAACACACATTGGTAAAGTTGTTCATGTGCTTAAGTGCCTGCAGGATGAAGGCCTAAGCTGGGACTTCTTTCACAAATAGAGATACTCAAGTGAGTTAAAAATTTGCAAGATTAGGCCCTAAAATAGTGAAGGAAAGAGAAATGCTAATGTGCATATAAAAATAGGTGCTACAATAAAATATTTTTTTTATATTTCATCAATAAGTTATTTTCACTAACCAGTTATGGATCATATATCTCTGCACTCTTTAATGATTTGTCCACATCTACACTGATCCTTTTAAAGATCATATATATTTTTTTTAAATTCAAAAGTCCAGAAAGTATACAAACACATCCTTAAAAAAAGGAAACCTTGTATTAAATTCGGGGTGTGCTAATCTCTCCATAAAAGCCATTTAGACTCATCCATGGCTAAAAGGGGAAAATGTGCGCCGTACTCTTCAACCAGAAAGAAAACTAAAATAAAGGATATCTG
>VZTI01004622.1:254837-283164 GCA_013397865.1 Struthidea cinerea
AGGGCGGCGGATGGGCCGCGCGGGGCCCCGCGGGCGCTGCCCCCGGCTCGGGCAGCGCGGCCGGAGCGGGGACGGAGGAGGCGACGCCGCGCCGGGCGCCTTCCCTTTGTTCCCGGTGGGATAACCGCCGTTATTAGGTGTGCATGCGGACCACAGAGGGGTTTTCGGTGCCAAGGCTGGCTGTAGCTCTGGGGATGTTTTTATCCGATTAAATTTCGGGTTTTATTTTCGGAGAAATTGCGTGTTTGGCTGATCTTAAAAAAAAATAATTCATAAAGAAGGCAATTTAATTGCATACGTGCTAAGATGTGCACGTGTTTGCATTTGTGTATTCATTGCTGCTGTGTGCTGTCTAGATTGTAGTACATAAATCTAATAGGTGTTATGCACACAGGAACACATGGAGTATACCCCATGTGCGCAGCACAGAGGTTGGAATCCACCTTTAACTCAAAGGTAATGCTAGATGTATTTGTGCCTGTGTTTTCCCTGTATGAGTGTAAGCACTGAACAATACTCTGTCTGTGGTGTGTGATTTCAGCACATCTGTATCTTCAGCAGACCTCTGTTAACTCATGTATTAACATCCCAACATGCTAAACCCAAAAATTATTGTAAAAAATAATCTTTTTTGTAGTGCTCAGCCTTCCCTAAAAGGCATATTTATCTTCTCTGCAAACATAAAAATAGTGTGACTCAAATCTTATTTCCCTAGGCCTGAAATAAGCAAGATCTGGTATTTGGATGGAAGACAAATTTCTTATATGGACCACATAATTTTCCTGACCTTGTAGAAGCTCTTCGAAATCTTCTTGGCGGGACTAATATGAAACATGGAATTTATGATAGTGGGACAAAAAAGAAAAATCACAGATAGTAAACAGAGATGAGTTTACAAGAGTTTCTTATGGCCTCACTATTTTTGAAAAACATCTTTCTTTTGAATTAATAATTCTGCATTTTGAATATATGGGATTCTATGCATATATTCTTGCATTTTTTTACGCCTGTCATATTTATAGCATCTGCCTGTGTTTCTGTGCTATTTTCTTTCTGACACACAAAATTAGACACACATAAATACTTTTTTATTCATAACAGTGAAAGATGTTTTAAATAACCTTGTCATCTAGGTTGAGCTTAACTGTTTTGGAGAAGTTGACATTGAAACTGTTTTGGAGAAGCTGACATTTAAAAGCTATCATGGTAAAGTCAACATTGTAGATATATTTCAGTTTATTTTTTTCTGATACTGTACTAGTGAGATATTAAAAAGCATAATAAGTAAAAAGTCTGATTTAATAAAATCTTACTTCCAAGTTGTTAGACTGCTAGATGGTTTTAGTAGCATGCAGGAGATTTAAATAGTTATTAGTGTAGAATTATCATGCTGTTGTTCATTCATTCTTATTCTTAGTCCAAAAGTATTTCTGACAGTGAAAAGTTATATCTGAATATTTGAACTAGAACTGTCACTTTAAACCAAAGCACAAAAACATCAAACAGTAAATGCTGTTAAGTTTGTGAGAAGTATATTGTTTTTATTATAGTGTTGCTTCTTGCTAATTTCTTTCATCTCCCTTCCATTAAACTGGGAAATCCTAAAAGCTTTTAAACTGAAATACTCAGAAGGAAAGGTGGAAATAATTTGTATAATCCTCATATGGAATACAAGTAGAGGGACCTGAGTGAGGATGGAGCAAGAGTAAAGATAGTTCACAACAGCATGTGAGGCATACATGCATTATATGTACAGCAACTTGTAAGTGTACAGATCTCCCTCTTTCTGTAGCTCTTCCATTTGTAACAATGGCAGGAACAGCTGATCTAGCATGTGGAATCAGACATGGGAAAACAGGAATTTGGAGGTTCCAAAGTTGTTGAATGAAAAATATTGGAACAGAAGGATAGACACTCCTTATGGAAGAGTTGAAAAAAAAGTGTTGAAATAATTTCATGTTAATGCGCTAAAACGTGGTCAGGAGTGAAGACCATTAACAATAGTGCAATAAAAATGTTAAATTTGAGGGTGACGATGAGATAGTGTCCACTTGAATGAAAATCATTGAGCAAAGGGTAGGAAAAATATTCAATGGGGATGCAATCTATTGTGAATCTGCTGGTACAGATTTGAGCTGGAAAATAGTGCCTACAAATATGGAGGGAAAAAAAGCTAAAGCTGAGATTGTGTGATCATGCAGATTTGTGTGATTTCATGTGGGCAAGCATGACCAAAAAGTTCAGCCAGTGTTGCTGGGGATGATATGAATTTGAACATGATAGAGGATAGTTTCTTTTATGGAACAGATATTGAGCAAGCAAGAGACAAGGATAATTTAGATGAAATTTTAGTAAATTATAGGATCTGCAGGAAAAAATAATGATAGAAAATAATCTTAAATATGATGGTTTCAGGCTTTTCTACTTCATGTGAAGTTTCAAGACAGAAGAATGTGACGAATCTGTATCTTCAGTCCAGTGTTTCAGAAAGACAAACTCAGAAACAAAAAATTTTAGTGAGGAGTACTGGAAGAAGAATTCAGATAAGACAGAAGCTACTTATTGAGAAAAAAAAAAAGGCAAATATTATTGAATTTTTACAGTGGGGGAAAAGGGAGGAAACAAAATAGCCCACCTAAACCAGAATGAAAAAGAATTCCCAGAATGTAAAAGCCTTAAGCAAGTTATTAGGAGTAAGCAAAAAACCCGAAAAAAAGAATGGAAAAGAGATCTTGAATAGCAAGAAGAAATCTGCATCAATAATTAGAAGGCATAAAACCAAACTGAGAATGGTCAGAAACCTTGTTAAACCAAAACTTGCACAGAAACCTGAAATAGAGTAAAAATTTCCTAAGCAATGTAAATAAAATGAGAACTTAAGAAGTGGGATGGTTGTTAAAGGGTTGCGTGGACATTAAGATTAAAGTAGGCCCAGACTAAATAGGTACCAGAAAAGTTGCTTCTGTTTCTGGTAAGAATATATGTAAATTTTGGTATGCAGTGGAAGTAGGAATAGGGTAAGAGAAGTCGCATCCTCAGTGTATCATGGTACAAGCATTTGGTCCAGCAATTTCATGTCCTAAAACACTGAAAGGATCAGCTGCTTTGTAATACACTTAGCACTAATTTAAGGGTGTAAGGTAAGTGAGTCTAGACAGAATTTGTAGACAAAATTAGAAGTCTTTCTGAGAAACAGATGTGTTGAGATAAATATATGTGTAAATATATATATACTATGTAAATATTTACAACTTTAGTCTTATTGTCCATATTTTAACACGTCAATATTTCTAAATTTAATTCTTGTGTATCTATATATTGCTTTCTTTTGGCCTAGGCTGATAGAAATAGTGTGAAATTGAATAATGCAGTCTACAAACTCATGAATTACAACTTTTGCTATAAACTGGAAAGATCCAAGTTTATAAAATATTCCAGAAATTTAAAGCTAGTAGTCAGTCAGGAAGGGGTTATATGTTGCTATTATAAATGAAATACTTATATAAAGGGAAAAGAGAAATGTGATTCTATGATGTATTAGGCAGGATGTCCTAATAGGTAGGAAGGCATTATTCATATTGGAAAGGATGTGCTTTTTCATGAGTTCCTAGTGTATTATGCATGGTTCTAGTCATACATTCAAAGAAGAAACTAAAATGAAGTCTAAGGATCAGAAAGAAACTATGATAATTAGGGCATGGAAAATGTGTCTACAGAAGAGACATTAAAAAAAAAAAGGCATACATAGCCAAATAGATACTGAAAGAACATGTGAGTCATTACAAATGCATTTTTAGTTAAATGCTAGAAAAACCCAACAAAACCATAACGTATTTGAACTGAAGAGTGATGTTGGCATGCCATCAAATAATTATATTTTGATTATAAGACCTAGCAAAGGGAAGAAGTTTACTGACTGTCTGAGACTGGAAAGGTCTTCTCTATAGGTAATCAGGCCAACAAAGTTTTTTGAAATAGAACTTGAACAGAAAAGAATTGTGTAATTGAATGGGACAGTTCCTGTTAGAAAAGTGACATTTGTGGCAAGTTGGAAGGGAAAGAGCCTTTTGAAGAAGTTGGAATATGTTTTTTCTACACTTATACTGTATCTCTTCTCTGCCTCAGGGCTTACTGCAGGCTCTCAGGTCAGGTAGGATGTTTTCTCCCTTTATTGTATAATTTAGATTCTGAGCTATGTTAATTTCTGTCTTTCTTCTGTTCTGCTTTGTATAGTGGGACATGTAACTCCTGGAACATTCTGCAAAGAATTTCTAACATATTTCCTCCTATTGAGGGGGTCTCCACAGACCATTGGCAGCGCCCGTTTTTCTCTTCTTCCTCCCTTTTTTCTTCTTCCCCAAGGAAGATTTGAGGTTTGACTTTTGGTCTTTACGGCAAATTAAAGGTTTTGAGTCAGTGAGTAGTACCATCTAGACTAAAAGCTCTGTAGATCTCTCCTTTTTTTTTTTTTCTTTTTTTTTTAATTAAATATTTAGTATATTGTAACTCTCAATTGTCTCAATTGTGAGGATGTAGAAATGTAGATAGTCCCTTTCAGCAATATGCTTCTATTACTACTTCTTATGAAAATCAAATTCAACTCAGTTCCATTATCTCAAAACTCCTAGCTAAATTTTCAGCGTTTTCAATAGGACATGGCATGGATTAGGTGACATACTGCAAAAAATCTCTCTGAAAATTCCTAAACTGTTCTGTCATTATACATTAGTTCTGGCTTTTCATTTCTCCTCCAAATTTGTCCAAACCAGCACACTTATCTCCTTGCTATACTTAGGATTATCAAATAATTAAAATTATTTCATGTCAAATGTTTAATGTAAGGTACCTACATCTATCCATAATAACTGAAATAAAGGGATTTTGATTTCTTCTGGATCTGAACACTTGCTCTGGGATAGCTTCTTACTTTTTCTGGTGGAAGTTGTAGAGCAGGAAAAGAGGTTTATTAATATCCTTACATACAGAGGTAACCTTAAGGTACAAATCTATTAGGTTATTCTTTTCTTTCTGCCTTAATTTTCTTACACTAAGCAAAACATATTTAACAGGGGAAACTCAGAGAGTTACCAAGTGTTTTCTGCCTTAATGGTTAAAACATTTGATAGAAGGAGCAGGCTTAAAATTTCTACACCACATTAGTTAGCAGAAATTTGGATATGATCAGTATACTATCCCTCAAACACAGAGACTGACCAGTCTCATCCCTGTTCACTTTGGGGAAGTTAAGCATCCCATGAGAATTTCTAATGAACTGTTCCTCACAAGTGACACAGGCAGGGGAAGTCAGAAATTGAAAATCAGGGAATATGTATAGATTAGACTTCCAAGTAATTCAGTAGTAACAGCACTAATATAATTCCTAATGTCTTCGAAAACAATTGCTGCAAGAAATACGTGAGGAATGTTGATCCTTGAGGCACATGAAAATACCCAGCAAGAACTTTGGCAGTCCTAATGGTTTCTGAATACTGGATCTAGGGTCTGTAAATGATAGGTAAGAAAATATATATGTATGTATATACACATATGTTGGTAAATGTCACTCTGCATAACTATAAGTGGATACAGGTGCTTAGCTTTATGTTTTGCCATTTAAATAATTTTTTTGGAACCTACTTGAGCACACAGTAATTAAAGCAATAAAAAGAAAAATCCTTAATCTGAATTTTTCAAGAAAACAAAGCTACTCCTATGCATTTCTACGTCATGTTTAAATACAGATTTACAAAATATAAGCATATTACATGTGCCATTTTCACATATTTATGTACATACATTCACAGGCTGATTCTTAATGAGACTGCTTTGTCTTTCTTTAAAATAAATATGAAAATTTATTTACAAAGTGATAATCAAAAATCAATCTATTATTTTACCATTCTACCCAAGAGGCGCTATAACTGTGTTATGATGTATTAAGGGTTAGCGAGGAATTGTTTTGTTTTGTACTTTTAAGTAAGTAGGATCGCTCCAGTGACAACGCAAAGGCCTCAGAATGAACTGAACTTGCATGTTCTGGCTACTACTGGCGTGACCTGAATTTCATACCACTGGTGGCTCCTCCAGGTCTTCCTAGAGGGGAGTTTTCATCAGTTTCTGCCACTAGGTGTCCCTATATGTGTGCAGGAAAATCCTGATGGACACATTTACTGAAGGAGCAGAAGAGGAGAAATTGAGTGGGAGGAGTAGAAAAGCTGATAGTAAACTTCCTTCATGATTTTGAGTTCTGTTTGACAATTATCTTGCATATTACTGAAGAGAAAATATGAATGGATTCAGCATTGTGCAGTTAGATTTCAAAACAAACTTTTTTAAAAAAGAGAAATGGATGATAATGTACTCTTAGATGTTACAGTCTTTTTGATGTTACGTAATCTTTTTGATATTATGTATTTATATACATATATATATATAAAGTCTTCTAAAAACTTGTCAGTTTGTTTTATATTTGGCAAATTTATTATAATTTTAAAATTATTCATACCATTTGGTATAAAAAATGGATTTTCACATAGTAAACACAATTAATTATATGTGTCAAAGAGCAATGAAGAAACGTGTACTGTGATTAGCTTCTCTAGAACATCTTGATAAATGGGGTGTTTCAAGAATTAGCAGCCTTTGATGGATTGAACAGCCATCTAACCCTTACAATTAATGTTTAAATAGATCGCTAGTAATGGAAAATAATGTGGTTTAGACCACAATTCTTTTCATAATCAAATGTCTATGAAATGTTATGCAAACCTTCTTCTAGTGGGACACTTCTTTAATCAAAGTCAGTGGCCATTATGACATGAAAGCTTTTAAAATTATTATTATTATTATTATTATTACCTAATAATAGTAGCAACAATAAAAATAAAAGTAAAAATTAAAAGATATATTCTTTCAGTTATAATAAATAGGATACTTGAACAGACACTTCAGAGTATTAAATAATCATTTTCTCTGACATCAAAAGGCTGCATGTACAATGAGAGCAGGATTATACTGACATTGTCTGGAAAACAGAGTTGTTGAGTAGTGTGTTCTTTTTCAAAATACAGACCTTTATTTAAAAAGCAAGAAAGCAAACAAGCAAGCTTTCATCATTCTCAATACCATTCAAAACATGGCTAGAGAAAAGCTACTTTTCTGAACCTGTGATTCTGAGCTTACTTCTTTTGAATTTGTAGAGAACAATAGCTTTCTTTTGGAGGTGTCAGCACTGTTAAACATTTTACTTCTGGACTTCTGTATCACACGTACAAAGAATTTGAAGTCTAAGAATTTGGAATTAGTGAAAGAGGTTTTATTTTAAAGGTATTTACTATCAGCATAATTTTGTTGGAATGTCTATACTGGTTTTAAGGGAGTCATGGTCTTGGTTTAATATTTGAGCCCATAGGCTTCTAACACAAGAGTGAGAGAGTTGCACATCCACGGCACTGGAAACTTATGCACTGTTGAACACATTAATGAATCATAGCTTATTATTCTTCATTAGCCTTGTGTACTTCAACACAGATATGATAATCTGGTATTTGTTTTGGACTTGTCTATTTTAGATTAAGTTAAATTTAAGTATATCTCAGTTGACAAAACTGAGTCTTGACAGACCAAGAAAGCTATGAGACAAATTTATTTAAAAAATGAAAATCTGTCTTTAAAGATACTGTGGTGGGTTCCCATAGTCTTTGTACCACAGGCTGGGATTAGGCTACTTTGAGTGTCTATTGCTTATAACTTTTTTACCGTAGGCAATGGAAGGAGAAGAACTGGTGCTTTCATTCAATATGATGAAATAGAGCATGAGATTTGTGACCAAGGTATATTAAACATTATTGTAGACAAGTGGAAAACACAAATAAGAATCTGTGTTTTATAATCAGTAAAATAACTGAGTAATACAAGTGTTTTATTAGTTTACCACTGAAGTTACGAGTTTAAGTGAAAAACGGTAGTGATATATGTCATAAAACTTCTATACTGCATATACTCCCTATATAAAGCATAAAGTTATCTTGCAAGACACTAAAGATACATTATATGGAATAAAAAGAAACGAAGTCATCACAACTATATGATACACCTTTATTAAGAATATCAAAATGCCCTGCAAACATTGTTTATATAATACAAACTATACAAGTTATAATACACCAAGAACCTTCTCACACCCTCTGGTAAAGAGCAATATAGAGTTAGAATCCTCAGAGGAAAAAATTCTGAAGAGCAGTTTATTTCAGCATAGAGGTGGTGTGAAAGTTATGTCTTAATGTAGTTTCAACCCTGGAGTTCTATAATATCCCTGTGGAACATAAACATCCTACAAAACTTAACTAGAAAGCCACATGGGATTTTACTATGTTTATTGCTGGTGATACCCAGTAGTTGCAAATGGCATTCTCCACTAGACATATCTGAGCAGGTAGTATCAATCCAGACTACTGTTCTATAACCTGTGACTTAAAGAAAATAATTTGGAATGAGAGTGTCAGTCTAAGAGACATCCATTGGTAACCCAAGAATAGTGGGAAATCACTTAACTGTACTTGGCTACCTGTAAATTTGAAGCCACGGTAGAAATAGCAGATGAAAGAGAGGTGAAAGGGAATATTATCCCCAGTCTTCATTTCAGGAATGGAAGGAAAATGAGATCAGTTAACTGAAATGTTGCATTATGGAATATCGAATACCTTACTAAATAAATTCATTTCTCAGAGCTCCCTTTCCAGTATCTCATCCAGAAAATGAATCTGAATCCTAATGTAGTAAAGTGTTGGAAATATTTGATGTCCTTTTATGTCTTGCTTCACTCTTTTTTTTTTTTTTAAATGCAAATTTGTTGCCAAAAATTGTGGTAACAGAGAATTTTAATAAATAAGAGTATCAGTGCCTAAATCCTGAAGTTTGCCTCACTTAGGATGAACTTTAGCATTTGAAGCCTATATAGGTTCTGCAAGCTTCAAGATTAGTTAAGAAACTGTCTACTTTTACAAAATGTTACCTACTTCTGAAATGCATCTATGCAGTACTAAATTAAATTAAATTAATTCCTTCCACTTGAACAATTTCCCAACTATTGTAGGAAAAGCAAGAAATATTTTACGTAGCTTTATGAAATGAAACTTAATTTCTAAAGGCGGATGAGTACCATGTTTTGACATAGTCTTACTAGGCAATCATGCATGGTGTCTAAATCAGGGCCAATTCGTCTTAAATGCTGTCCTATAGAAAGTGATGTGAGATGGTCATCTCTCAAGGATTATTCTAACTACCTGAAGTCTTCTCTAAATACATGTCCCTCTCTACTGATCGTGGGGATGTAATGCATTTCGTTTACCGCCTGTTGCCTAAAATCAGGTGGGATTACATCCTTGGTGAATGGTCAGTCAATGAATAAAACCAGAGACACCTGAATATAACTGTAAAGAGATAAAAATATGTTTATACTTTATGTCAACTGTAGTCTTACTAACATAGGTGGGGCTTTCTGGGAAATATGGTGCTACTAGTCATGAGGTGGATATTGTGTCAAAATTCAGACTTGCATTAGGAAATTTCTTTTCAAAACTTAATATTACAGGACAAACCCTAAGTTCTCTTTCAAAAATTATTTCATACTGTTACTACCAAGTGCACATGAAAATTTCTGTACAATTCTGTACAAACTGTTTCAGGTTCATTTTATCTAGTTATATCTGTAATAATATGCATTTCCTGTTTGTTTTTCTGTTAGATTGGCATGGATGAATATATGGATTATGAAACAGCTGTTAGGATTGATGTGATAGCAGATCTTTGTATCAGATAGGGTTTTTTGTCTATTTCATTTTTTGCTGTTATACACTGATTAAAATCTCATGTAGATGCCCTAATAGGAGCTCAGTTTCCTTGCTTTGTGCTTATATTTTCTTATAATAGAAATTCCTGTTTATTCAACAGATTGTATTTAATTAAAAGAGCTTTTTATTAATTTGTATTTTATTTTCTTTCATTACATATTCCATTGTTCTTAGTAATATTTTTAACCATCATTTTTTTGTTTGCATACCTTAATAAAGCTCAGTGGTTAACCTTCACATCCAAGATGAAATGGAATAAGTGTCTTTGTTACACTGAAGGGAAAGTATATAAAAAAATATAGAAAAATGCTGTCATCTCTTGCCTATGAAATTTGCAGATGTGACAGGATATCCAGAACAATAACTGCATGTGATTTATCAGTACTGACTGCTGACTACCACAGTTTAATTTGCTACACTAACACCCAAAATGCTACTGTAAACCAGATTTTTTTTGTTTTACATTCCTCCTTTTGATAAAAACTGATTTAATTGACTTCTGTGTCCCATCTGTTATCTTCACTCCAAATTCCTAACTGGAAGAATGTAGTAGAATTGGGAAAAACCTTCTGACCCTTCTGGATGTGACAAGTGTACAATATCTAGCCTTTCAACATGTACTGTTGCTTACAGCATACTTTCTCAAATAAAGGGTGTATTTTTAAATATCAAATATATTACTTATGTAGAGTAAAAAGTAATTAATCTTCTCGCTTTGCAAAAAAAAAAACCCTACTATCCAAATTATTTTATCATTATTCAATATATAAGTTTATTTTTCTTTTTTGCAAGTAGGAATAAGATTTGCATGCCAGAAATATACGCATAAGAAATAGCTCTGGTAATGCCATACAATTTTTATCCATCCTTTGCACACCTGAAAAATTTTTTCATTTGTTGCCTTGAATACTCTTCCACTAAGGATAGAACTCTTTTGATTGCTTTCATGAATGAAACTGATAATTCAAGTTGCTAGTTTACAGACTGCCAAAGCTTTAAAGAGTGTTTGCTTAAAGATCTAACATGTAAATTAGATAAATTAGCGCCTAAGAAAATGCATGACATAGTGTTTATTGTTGTCGATGTAATTTATTCTTTTTTTACATAACTTCCAGTAGAAGTTTGTTGATAACAACAAATTCAAAAGTTAGAGCTTCAGTGAACTCATATATGCAATAATGTCTTGAATTAAACTTGTGGATAAGTTCAGGGACTTGAATGCTTAAAGGGGGCTGAGGTGGATTTCAGGTATCTCGGAATATAAATGAAGGCAGTTACACTCAGAAGAGCCTTCTGTAACACCTAATCCTGAAGAGGCAAGAAAGTGTTCCTGTGGGAGATGAGCTGTTCTTACTGGAAAAATTCAAGCACAGCAAAAGATACTGGAGCATAACTTAAAGGAGGCTTATCTGCTCTAGGCCGTCTCTGTACTTAATGGTAAACAGGTGTTAAAAGCCTCCTTAGGAACTGAATGATCCTCTCAAGAAAGCTATTTCTTTCAGTTGGGTATGTCCCTTTGGCCCTCAGGGAAAGTAAGTATCTAAAATAATTTACAGGCTCATTTAGGGCCTGAAAGCTAGATGGGAAAAACTCAGGTTCAAGAATCTATTTTTGGCTATGCCCGAACTCACTAAAAGTGAGTAAGCATCCATGCTGCTAACCTCAGTTCTGGAAATTAAGAAAAGCAGCTTACATGAAACTTATGCACTATTATGTTATGTTCTTTAAAGATTAGTAATAAAAAAAATTGAGCTTGAGGTTGTGTCTGTGGGAAGTCTTTAATCATAAACCAGGTAAATTAACAGCTCTGAGGGACAAAAGATTCTGAGACAGACAAAAATTATGTTTGACTGAATCAGTCTGCTAAAAGAATTTTTTTTCTTAACCTATACCAAAATGTTCCATGATGTGTTATAATTCAGAACAAGTCTGTTTAAGAGTTGTTCTAAGCTAATTAAGAGTTAATTAGCCTTACATTGCTCCTTCGCATCTCCCAGAGGAAATACAATGCATATGAGAAATTAACATTTGCTTGCTGATAAGTTGTATGTCTTAAAAGCAGCTCTTGACTTCCAATCTCTCCATTGCTCTGCTGAGATTTTTCCCAGTGCTGTTTTTGACCTACTAACTTTTCTGCAGTCGATTTCTTTTTGGAGTGTGGAGAATCAGAAACCATCTTGTGTCAAATACTTAACTCTTTAGCATGAGTGATGTGCCATACTTTCATGTATTATCTACAGCCTAATAGATACCACAGAAAGATCTTGTAAGAGGTCTTTTCTTGTCATGCCCGTCAACATATATGCTCCAACCAGAAAGTAATAGCCATTATGATGCTTATACCAATTCAGAGAGTGAGGAATATCTCCTCTTGACAGCCTTAACATTATGACTCATCACACCTAACTTGTCCTGATCTCAACTCTTTACATCTTAACCAGATAATGGCACTTCTATTAATCCTGAGGATGGTGGAAACACCTAATGAAAAAAGCTCTATGCTTTTATCAGTTATTAAACTGATTATTGAAAAGCGATTAAAAACAACTGCTATTAAAAGGCACTGACTTTAATACTGGCCCACAGCATATTCCGTCTAAAAGCTTTGAGTTAGTATCAAGGAGCTTTGGCCTGGAGAATTCTAGCTCTTTTTAAATACTTCTGATTATTTTTGATACTTTTGATACTTTTTGATACTTTTGATACTTTTTGATACTTTTTAAAACTGCTGACAGGAATTTTACTTTCTTTCTTCTTGTTACTCTCTTGTTGCTAGTCTGTTGATTGTGGCATTATCCTGATTTCTTCATAAAGCTTCTAATAAGACTTGATTCTGCCATAAATCCTATATTTATGTTATTAATTAAAACGTATTTTCTATGCTTAAATAATATCTTGGGGTTTATCTTTTTTTGGATTTGTTTTTATTTTTCTCCAACTCTGTTTCTGAGTTCCACTACAGTGGATACTAAATTACTGGTTTTACAGGTCATTAAAAACAGAGTATTTGGCTCATCTGTCACAGGTATCTCATTCAAGGAATATTCCAGGATGAGTATACCTCTCACATCATGCTAGTTTGTTGTAAAATGTGGTGAGACTACTCCTTTCATACGGAAGTTCAGTGATAAGAAATTATGACCAAGGAACTTGATAACGTGAGTTTAACAGTCCCTTCAAATTCACAGGTTTCAAAATCACACTTCTTCTTACTCAGAGGAAGCACTGGGTGTAGCAGGCTAGGCTTTTATATCCTATAAAGCCAGTTATGGATCTAAACATTTAATAGTTTTCCGCTCTTTCATTTGGCTTTTTCATTTTTAGTAGTCAGTTGACAATCTTCCAAATGCAGCCTAAACTCAGAATTCCACTCCAGGAATGCCTTTTTAGCCTGAGTTTTTGTCGTATTCAATTTGGTTATATAGTAGTTCCACATGACCTTTTCAATCTCTAAACAAGAGTAGGGTTACTTTTTCAGTGATATAAATTAACTAATATAAAAAGAGCTGTATGAAGTTGTGTTGCTTGGCATAGTGTTATGAATGTTGGACATTCCTTCACAGACTGGCAACACTGACCAACAAGGTTATAGTTTCTTGTGGTGACTTTTTTACCAAAGAGATGAAATTATTCAATAAGTAAAGCTAAGTGCTTGCAGTTATATCTTCAGGTTAAAACATACATTTTTAAAGAACACAGAGTTTGCAAAGATCTTGAAAAGGTAGTTTTGCAATCAAGAGGAAAATCCTCTTTGGTTCTATCAGAATAGAGCATGCAGATATTATTTCCTTCCCTTCCACTCCACATGCCTATCTTACATTTTCAGTTGAGAATAAGTGATCATAATTACCAGACTCTTGAATGTTCTCATGTAAATAGGAACCAGTTCCAGAGACTCTGAAGATTAATGTGAGATGAACTTTGAGATCCAGATGAATTCTACTGTGTGGCATTATATGTTTCCAGCTGATCACTTGTTATGCGAGCTGCTCACCATTAAAATGTCAGGATTCATAAGTGCACCAGAGTATAATTGCCAAAACTTTTAACTGAATAAGACTTTAAGATTCTGTTTCACAGCATGGAATTTGCTACTTCTCTGGAATTAACTTTGTGATGAGGATAATTTAGATTTTTAAAATCAGCCAGTTAATACATACTGAAAAAATCTGAATACATTCTAAAACACCTACTGCATAGTGAAAAATACTTAAAAATGGTATTTTCTTAACAAATTGTACAAAAGCAGGACAATTTAAATTCTCAAATGCATTTTTTTTTCTGGGGTATACCCTTCTATTATATTTCCATTTTTTCTGCATTGCAGATATGAGATACTACCAATACAAGAGCAAATACACACACTTGCCTTGCTTTATATAGCCTATGGTCACATCCTATTTCAAAGGCAGTATTGAGTCTGCTCCTCTCAAAGATATTTAGGGTCAGCCTGACCCTTGAATAAGGTTTTTCTCCACTGAAAATTGATAGCTTTGTGATAAGAGTAGAAGATGCTTGCAGCATCAGTTCAAGACAAATATCAAGAGGGTGGCTCTGCAGATGGTAGAGTGCAAATGAAGGTCCTAGGGGTGTGACTCTTCTATATGCATATATTTATATGTGTCTGTGTGTGCACGTATGTGTAGGAGAGCGTATAAATATATATCTCCTATATTTGTCTCTCCTGGCTTGTATCTACAAGTATAACTTTTGGGGGTGATGGGGGGGAAGTGTCTGCCCTGCTACCCAGTAGTAATGCATCATTCCTCATTCATCTGCCTTCTTTAAGACACTGCAAACCACACAGGAAAAGTGTTCAAACAGTTCCCAAGGCACAGTGGCTGCATTAGCTCTTTGCCTACAAGCAGGGTATGTGAATATAAGGGTAATTTCTCTACACTCCCTGCTACTAATTTGACCCCAGAACAGTAAAGAAGAACCTGCCCTTCTAGATGAGATTTTTGCACATGCTTGAACTGTGTCATTCCCATGATAGGGAAAAATAAATCAAGAACATGATCAATAGACTTCCTGAACCTGAAAGGTTGTGGGGTTAAAAAAGGAAAATTCTTGATAAAGGACAGTCTTTTAAATTTCATTCTATATCAAGAATACTGTTAAAATCTCACAAATTTTAATGGAAATTTAATTAACATTGATTGAAAAGATACAGTTGAAACAAATCCTGTTTCATCTATGTTGGTCATGCTGTTAAAAAATTAAATTTTGTTTCTAACATCTTTAAACATTTTGAGTTATTTGTCTGACAGGGTGCTTGTGTCCTTGAAACCTAGGTTACCATTTACATTAACTCAATAGCAGCTCATTGCCACGTGTTTTGAGCCTGCATTTCTATGGAACTCCTTCTGCCTACTGATGTTCCCTAGTTTTAAGTATACAGGAAGTGCAAAACGGACAACTTGCAGTCCTGATATGGGGAAAGAAAAATAGAGCATCAGCAGATTTTACACACGTTTAGATGTGCCTAGTCTGTTGTGTTGTCTCCTAGCATGCAATTGGAGCATTTTTCAGCCACACAAGAGTGACTGTTTTGGAGCTTTCCCAGAAGCTCAGCTTGGAGTCAAAGAGAGAAGTCTACATTTACAAAGAACCATTCACAGCTGTCAGAAGTTAGCTGTCTGTGGGACTCAAAGTACAGCTGCAGTTTTTCCAGAATACTGACAACGTCTGTGACAACCAGAGCCTTTCACTAGTACTGGGATTTCTGAAGCTTTATCAAAAAGAGTGTCAGTGCCCAATGCTTGTATATTACATTTCTGTGTTTTTGTTTCTTTTTTATTGTTTTGTATTCCGTGACTTACTGAATTATTTTTCTAAAGTTAGGAAATTATAAGGTATGAACTTCTGAAATTATATGCTTCTTATCTCCAGGGCTTCTGGGTTTTGTTTCTAAGCTTCCAGAATGAACAGAAAACATTAAACTCTGGTTTTTTGCTTTTCTGAAACAAGTGCAGTTGTATTTGCAGCCTTTATGAAAAAGAAGCAGCAGCAATATTTAAACTAAACAGGGGTGATGGGAATGTATCCTCCCAATTTTGGTAAAGTCAGAAGTATATCCTCCTCTTTTTACTTCAATAAGGATGGTGTCTACAGCTCCATTTCTTCTGCAGACACCCTTAAGTGTTCCTCATTTTCAGTTCATATTGAATATTCAGATAAACAAACATATTGTGATAAAATGCAGTGTAAAGTGCAACTGCATATCTCAGAAATACAGTAACCAGAGACAAAATGTTTGTTATGCAACATTTTCTGAATTCTTTTTCTAATCCCCTTCTCTCTTTGTCTCCTTAAAAAGTTTTCATAATTATAGCAAGGAAATGAAAAGCAATTGTGAACAGAAACCATACGTTCTTATTTCTTCCATGAAGTACACAGTACACATTAGAATAATATAAAGCAGTATAGGGTAAACACTAACATTTGTTTTTAATTATATCACAGAATGTCGTCTTAAAGAATATTTCAAATACAAAAACACAGGGGAAAAAACCTACATGAAGCCAGAGATTTGACCTGGGTCAAGAATTAAAATCAGGATAGTTTTTATGGCGTGTATTTTACACCTAAAGCAGCTTCAGCATTCTATTTTTGCCACATTTTTTTTTCCTTTTTTTTTTTCCCTTATGGGTAAATCTCATTGTTCTCAAGCTTTCATTTTATGTCTGAAAATTTTAGATGTCAATGATGAAGGGGCTTACAAACCTAGCCAAGGAACCTGGCCCCAACTCTTTTTTTTTACTTTGTGTTAGTTGGAAATAGCTGTAAGAGTTTGCCAGTTCATCCAGGGAATCACTGTTAAAAAGAAGGGGAGTGAAACGGGGGATGACATTTTATGAATCATGACTTCCCTTTTCTGTGTTATTCCTGACCCTGATCCACCTTACCTGGGTGTTCTGTATAACTTTATTACCTTATTGAGGCTGACCATGTAGTGCAGAAATATGAAAGACTCCTGAGGAGCTGTAGTGAAAATCCCTCTGCAAGCAGGGCTGGCTGTATCAGTCTGCCAAGCTGCTGTGCTGTGGGCAGCACTGAAACTGACTGTTGTTCAGTGGCAGCATTTCTAGATATCCAGTTTCTCTGAATACATTGGTTCTTTCTTTAAAATCTCCTGAGTTACTGTTCTAATTTCCAGAAAAACAAGCAAACAAAAAAGCAACTCCCAAGTTACTGTTCTAATTTCCAGAAAAACAAGCAAACAAAAAAGCAACTCCCAAGTTACTGTTCTAATTTCCAGAAAAACAAACAAACAAACAAACAAACAACTCCCGAGTTACTGTTCTAATTTCCAGAAAAACAAGCAAACAAAAAAGCAACTCCCAAGTTACTGTTCTAATTTCCAGAAAAACAAACAAACAAACAAACAAACGAACAAGCAAAAACCAAACCAAACAACAAACAAACAAACAAAACAAAAAACCAAAAACAACCAAAAAAAAAACCCCAAACAAACAAACAAAAAACCCCCTATATCCATGGACAAGGAAATGACCTATAAATGTATGCTGTTAGTAGTTTTGATCTTCTTAAAGGAATATTTTTTTTTAGTTCCTTTTTCTTCTGCAGTAAAAAGCAGATGCCACAGTCCATCTTTTCAGATGTCTCTGTGAGTCTGTGACTTATGACACATAAGATTTCTTCAGGAAGAGTATCTTTTGGATTTGAATATGTTGCCACATTTTGAGTAGTGATGCCTTACTATATTTAACTGTGCATCAGGATGCCACTCAGTGAAAATTACTTTCCCTCTGTGTTGTCATTACTTGTTCATTTCACATAATAGGTTTAGTTAGTTTTATGCTTTTAGTATGGTTTTTCCTCTTCAATATTTTTTGAAGCCAGATCCAAATCACCATATTTTAATTATTCACCATTATCAAATCTCTCTAAGCACTGTAACATATATATAGATGGGTGAAACTACCTCCATGATGTTGAAAGAAATATTCAAAAAACACTGTTGAAACAGGCTGTGAAAATCAGCATCCAAAGAGAATCCAAAAATATTTTTTTACTTTTATTTCAAAAGGTATTGTGGTAAGTATATTTTCTTCGCATCCCTGAAAGATGGAGAGAAAATCCATGTTGATAGATGTGTTCATAGCTCTACCCTGTGGAGTCCAAGACAATCTTTAAACCAAATAGCACATTATTATTGTATTGCCGTCATGTTGCCACAGGTTTCTAAGCAGCCTTGAGGCAATCACTTCCTAAGCCATTGGGAGCTCTTTATCTCATGAAATTTGACATGCCCATTTTGCGTAGAAAAGTACTCAAATGGAGTCACCTTTCATCATCTCAGGACTTGCAAGTTGTCAAAAGACTTGGCTTCCAAGGGGGTTATGAAAGAGCATGTATTTTTCATTGTTTGGATTCTATATTCCACCTTGGCCACTGTTTATGCAATAAAAGTGAAATGCTCAGGAAAAAAGCATAAATCTTGACATGTTATTGCTATTTCTCTGTTTTCTAGTACAATGATAAACTGTCACTCAGTTACAGTTAATAGCAGAAAACTTGATGGTGGAAACATTTTTTATTAATGTCTGATTAGTACAAGGAACTTATTATAATTTTTTAGCCCTTGAGCAACCTTTTTATCAAGTTTCAAGAGTTACATTTTATATGTATAACGCAAAAATTTGGAGCGGAACTGTTAAAACAGCCAAGACTTTTTGGAATGCATATGGTAAGTGGGATGAGGGAGAGAATTAGCAGGACAAAAAGTGACAAAAACTCATCAGCCAAAACAAAAACAATTTAATAAGTGAAGAGAAACAGAACAAAGCAAAACAAATAACACAGGGGCAACCAATTACCACATCCTACAACCAGACTGATGTCCAGCCAATTTCCAAGCAATGCCTGCCTTCAAAAAACTATTCCTGCTTCAGACCTTCCCTCCTTTCTACTTTTTATAGCCCAGCATGGTGTTATATGATATTGAGTATCCCTTTAGTCCATTTGAGTAAGCTGTCATGGCTGTCCCTCACCAGCCTCTTGCCCACCCCTAGCCAAATACCTGCAGGGATATAGAGAGTAAGAAATAGAGTTCTTAGGGCTGTGCAGGCACTGTTCAGCAGTAGTTAAAACATAAGTGTGCTATCAATACCATTTAGATCACTAATCTGAAAGGGCACCATGTGGGCTGCTGTGAAAAGGATTGACTCCATCCCAGCCAGACTCATTACAATACATCATTTTTTTTTAACATCAAAGTTTAACTTCTTGCAGTATTTTTGTAAAAGAGCTGATTGTAACTACTCTCAAGGACATGGCACTAGACTAGGTGTACTCTCCTGGGTTGATGCTGTATGACGATTATTATTTTCCTAATTCACAATTCCACACAACTAATTGTGGGAAAGCAGACTGGATGTTTGTGTTGTAAACTCTTTTAAGAAAATTAAATATCAGGGAAAGAGAGTAAAAATTAGCTACATTGTTCAAAATCAGTTGTAAAACAAAATTTTAAATTATCCTGTTTTGAGAGCAGGGAGTCATAAACAGTTTCACCAAAATTTGTATAAGATTTACACAAGTGAAGGCATAATAAATATGTTCAGAGAATCATCATCAAGGACTGAAATTAGAAAATATTCATCAAAACATATACTCAGAAACTTTTGTCTTTATTTCAATATGTTCCTTTGGAAACTGGAAGATGATGGCTTCCAGTAATTTATACACCATATTTTAGCAAGTGTGTCCCTAAACAGATGAATAAATATGTATGAATATATTTATATATATTCACACACATTTGACCACCAATATATCACAAAATCACAGCGTGGCTGAGGTTGTCAGGAGCCTCAAGAGGTCACCTTGTCTACCTCCTCTGCTCAAGCAGGGCTACCTCGAACAGATAGTCCAACAACATGTCCAGATGGCTTTTAAATATGTCCAAGAGCAGAGATTTCACAACCTCTCTGGGCAACATACATTTGCCTATAGTATGCATCTATAATTTTTTCACAAAATTGTATCAAAGCAAAAACTGGGAACTCTGGCAAACAACCAAATAAAAGATTATAAATTGTTTTTTAGTGTAAAATGCCTGATTATCTCCACTGGATATAGTTAATATACGCATATTATGTCTTCAATTTTTTATATCAGTAGGAGGTTTTTCCATCAAATGCTATTTAAATAATTTTGAAAGAGAAAAAAATAATAGAAAATTCAGATGATTTCCACTCACCTAGTGTTTGAGTGTCTTTATGTACTGACAAAGTCTTGTCTTTTCAGGACTGCATATAATATTGTGTGGTATTTTGACGAATCTTCTTTTTTTTAGCCAGTCACGAGGCCACTTTTGTACCACTTTCTCTTTCTGAAGATAAATATTAAGGCTGATTTACACCTTTTCCTTTTTAATAATACAAGAATACTGTTTAATTAAAAATACTATTTATTAATTTTTCTAAGTTTATTGGTTATGATCTTGAAAAGCATTTATGAGGACATTTACTTATCCACCTACTGATCTAATTTTCAGGGCATCTGTTGTGATGTGGCTAAAAACTAAAATCAATAAATGGGATTTTTCCATTGTGAAATTTAGGCTGATTTTAGAGGTTAGGGGCTTATTTAATCAAAGCTCTTTTCAGAAATATTTTATCAAAGACTATTTTTCTCATTCCAGTTTTAGTTTACACATGACATTTGGAAAGACTGGACTGAGTTAGTGATGATGTTCAAATCACAGAAACATAGGCTCCTAAAGTAGGTTAAGTCAAAAGGGACCTTTGGAGGTCATCTCTTCCAACTCCCCACTCAAAAGAGGGCCAGCTTTTAACTATCAGATCTTATCATTCTTTTTGTAAATGTTGCTCTTGACACAATTATCAAGGGAGTAACTGAGAGTTTATTTATATCTGTGAAGGAATTTCTGTTGACTTGACTTTCAGTTAGCCTGGAGTCATTGATAAGACATGTCTTCTCAGTTCCTTTGAAAATCGTCTTGTACTAGTTTTGAATGACTGAGAATTTTATATACGTGGGGTGGGCTGAATTTGGCTGGACAGCAGGTGCAAACCAGAACTGCTCTATCAATCCTCCTCCTCCTCAGGAGAGGGGAAGAAAAAATATTACAAAAGGCTCATGAGTCGAGTTAGGGGCAGGGAGATTTCTCTCATCTCTCATCACTTACCAACATGGGCAAAAGAGACTCTCTTGGGGAAAATTAATTTAATTGTTTACCAATCAATTCCGAGTAGGGTAATGAGAAAGGAAGCCAAACCTTAAAATATCTTCCCTCCACCTCCCCCTTCTTATTGGGTTCAACTTCACCTTCAAATTCTCTACCTCCTCCCCAGCTGCAGCTCAAGGGGATGGCGAACAGAGCAGTTGATTGTGTTGTCTCTGCTGCTCCTTCCTCCTCAATGTCTTCCCCTGCTGCATTGTGCGGTCCCACACATGGGAGACAGTCTTTCACATATATCTCCAACATGTGTCCTTCCCATGAGCTACAGTTCTTCAGGAATGACTCCAACATGGCTCCTTTCCACAAGGTGCAGTTCTTGAGGAACAAACTGCCTCATCACGGGTTTCCCACAGGGTCACATGTCCCACCAGGAGCCTGGTCCTCTATGTCCTTGCCACAGGATCACAGCCTTCAGGCATCCACCCCTTTCAGCAAGGGGTCCTTCAGAAACTGCAGGTTCCATGGGAATTCCATGGCTTACAGAGGGACCACTGCTTCAACAGGGTCTTCATCATGGGCTGATGGGGAATCCCTGCTCCAGCATCTCCCTCCATTCCTTCTTTGCTGAGTTTGGTGACTGCAGAGTTGCTGGTCTCATATATTCTCACTCCTCTTTCTGGCTCCTGTTGCACAGCAGGTTTTTTCCCTTCATAACCGTGTTATCATGGAAATGCTACCATTCTTGCTGACTGGCTTGGCTTTGGACAGCGCCAGGTGCATCTTGGAGCTGGCTGGCACTGGCTTTATCTGACATGGGGTAAGCTTCTGGCATCTTACTCCCCCTTACTCTCAATACCTTGCCATAGAAACCTCATACAATGCATAATGTATCGTAAGTACAATATGCCAAGGGACTATGGGACAAGTATATTTCTTAGCCTGTAATGTACCACTTTTGTAAGACCCAGCTCTACCTTCTCTGGAAATACCCGTACCAGAACTGTAATTAAGTCAAATGAAAGAGGCTTTTATTTCCAGCCCTCCCCTTTCTGCACTTTGACAAAAATATAATTTGTTTTAGGGTTTGTTTAGACAATAGAAAATTGCTTTTCCTGTCCCATGAAGTTCCTGCAATAATTTTCTAATTCTCCAATCTCCAAGTGTGTGAATTCACTTACTGGTGATAGAGAAGAACAGACAGTTCTTAAATGTAGTTCACTTTATCCTAAAATACATTAGATGAGGTGCTAACAGCCTATTTTCCAATGAAGAGAAAACATTCCTCTTTGTATTAACTACAGATGTAACCAAGGTGGACCATATCGCACAGCTTTCATATATACTGAAGACACATACATTTTACTGAGACAATTCTTATACACAAAGTCCCCATTTTCTTGTCTATTTATTTTTCTGAAGAATGTCAGGTTTGTGATCAAGGACACTGCTGCGTCATAACACCTCCAGGTTCTTTGAATTCTCCATGTTGTAGCAGTGGTATTGACCCTTCTCTCTCGGTCTCTTTGTCTTCTTGTTGACAATAGATTTAGCACATCATGCTTTAGCCACATATTTTCACTTCTTATAAAATCCATTTGAAGGGTGATATCAAGTTATCCCAGATCCTCTGTTCTCCAATGAGTTCTGAAAAAAGGGGGAAAATTTGCATGTGCTGTTTCTTCTTTTTTTTACCACGTAAAACCTTTTTTCTCTGTTGTAACAATATAAGTAAATGTTTTCCTTTGCTTGTGAACATGAAAACCTTAAGGAAATCACTTATATTTTTGGTTCTACTCTTTTTTTAACTACCTTATGTGTTTATTCTTTGTAAAGAGTATCTGTCAGGTCTGATAATATCTGGTAGTATCATATAATATCTATTAATATCTAATAGATACTAGTTCTTCTTTAAAAGAAGAAAACACCAAAGTTTTCATGTCCCTAGTTTTCAACAATACCTTATTTCCAAGTGACTATTATTTGAAAAACAGCAAGTTTCAACCTAATGCAAGGCCCTTATAAAAGTTCTAAGATTATGTTTTTTGCCCTGTTGACTTATAAAATTAGTTTGATTTGTGAGAGAAAGAAACATGATCTCCATCTTAATGATGGAATCCCATTCTTTCAGGGGTTACAGGTCGTAAAATGAGCCAGTATACTGAGTAACCTATTCAGACTAAGACGATATAAACTAACAGTATAGTTAACAACTTGTAAAAAAATAACACAATAGAAATTAATAGTAACTATTTTATAAATAATTAAATAGTAAAACTCAAACACTGAACAGTTATTATTCCATTCTTCAGCTTTAGTAGTACTTTAGTAGCACTTTAGTAGTACTTAGTAGTAATTGGTTCAATTGCTTTGAAAGTGTTTCATGCAGTGAAACACTTTCCTGTTTCATGCAGGAAGGTAAAGTGCCTACTATATTTATCAGCATTTGGACTTATATTTAAAGCGTGTCCTCAGATCTATTTTAACATGTATATATAGAATGTGTTGTGTATGGTTTGCCAATGTTATTTGCCTTGGTGTGTCTTATCCTGACACGATATTGCATGGTTTGTTTATTTCAGGAACACTGTAAAATATCTAGGCTGTCCTTTCATTTAATTCTGAAATCCTTATATAACATCATTCTGATCTACCTTCCTTAACATTTGGTGTGGTGGTAGCACTTTTATTATTCTTAAGATGCGTTAGTAAGGAGCATCCTAGAACAAATTTAGCATTTTTATCATCTACTGAATGGAACTCATGCTAGTGCCAATACTGAAGCTTTTCCCCTTTTGAAGGACTATTTAAATAAAACACAAACAAAACCCTGACACTCTTAAAAGGCATATCTGTGTGTAAAGTACTGTAGGAATATTTGCTCTCATTTGTATTCATATGTAATTTCAATCAGAGAATTGGCGTAAGTTATCGTAGCAGAAGTACTTTGAACAAAAATAGCTGTGCTCATAATCAAATAGGTCATCCAAAAAAATTAGCTCAACCATATAGTTATTCCATTAAAAGTATATGAATTATCTGAGGTCAAATCTTTATAGACACAAGAAAGTCTCTAGAGGCAGTTGCCAAAAGATCTTAAGCATTGGAAAGTTGTAGTGGGTTAACACCAATAGACAGCTAATGCTGCTTACCCCCTACCCCACAGCAGGATTGGGGGAGAACTGGAAGGGTAAAAATGAGAGTTAGAATAATGTAATATGGACTGTTTTTTGTTGGTATTTGGCAGTAGGGACAGATCCTGAAGTACGTATGTGAGCAAAATTCCTTCACTGCTGATGTCTTTGACATGGAGAATAAAGTAGTTAATGATGTAATGAGTTTTAAATAATGTTGATAATAATATTAAGAAGAACAACAACTATGGATGGTAAAATACATTATGCAGCCTAAGTGAAATCCAGCTGTTTTTTGAGAACCATCAAGCAAATAAAAACACCTGATACCAAAAACCAAGACAAACAAAACAGCAAAGTTGATACAGCGATTGTGGTCCAAAAGTAAATAGCTCCACGAATAGAAATAATTTTTATGACAGCATTATGTAATAAAAAAGAACAAATCAATAAATTTATGTAGTGCAAATGATGACATGTTTTCATATAACGTTTTTTTGAAGAATAACAACAATCATTTAAGAACAGTGCACATGAGAATACTATTAAAAATATTGCTGTTGTAAAAAGAGGTAATTCTGAGAATAAAGAAAACCAAATATCTGAAACAGAAATTTAAGTATTTTAGAATTCTGATTGATCTTGTACATCTGCAGAATCAAAATTTTGATTAATGGTAAACTGCAAAAATTTTTAGATTCATAGAAAAAATATTCTTTGCTAAGTAAGATAACGGTCCTTCATTGTTGCCATGGCAAACACTGGCACTCATTGTTATACCATTCTGTATTATCACCAGCTAGCTAGAGTGCTCCTTTCAGGACCTGCATCTGAGCCTTTTTTTGATGGAGTCTGCTGCCTTGTACATTAGGTAGTGACATTGCAAGACATACGGCTGATAAAGGCTGAAACCAGGGTGGAATGATTTCCTTTCCCTTGCCATCAAGCTGAACAAGTGTTTAGCTAGGAATTGGTTTAGCTGAGAAAAAGCAAGTCAGATTTATCTGTAGTTTAGCACTATATTAGGACAAGAGAGTCTCAGATTCTTGTCTCTGCACATGTTTTTCTTGGTCTTTCATTTAAGTCACAGGGAAACTGCATGAATAACATTTTATGAAGTGACCGGACCTCTGTGCTCTGTCTTTTACAGGGCCAAGAAAAAATGTTAACTAGTCTGATTTCAACCTGAATGCTCAAAGAATCTTTTTTTTCATGGTATGAAAACCAATTTAAAATAAACATGTATACCCATATAAAAAACAAATCAGTGCAGTCTAGACAAAATTCTGCTAATGTTGCTCAGTTTGTACATAAAGTACTCTAAAATACTCCATGGAAATATGCTTTTTTTTCTGACCCTACTGTGTCAATAGTGCTGCTTCGTAAACAGAAGTTTTAATTAAGAAGTGGGTTGAGCCTGAAGAAAAATAAAATTTTAAAATGATCATATCTTTTCTAGACTAGTTAAAGAATAATTGGGAGATTCCTTTATGGTTCTGTACTTTAGGTAATTATTTGTATCACAGAAAATCAGTGCCAACTGCTCCAGTAAATATGCTTGATGTTATTTGGCAACCATCCATCCTGCTTTCACAGTGATAGACTTCTGAAATTTTGATCCAGCAACACCAGTGCTTCTTGTAGATTGAAGTCTAGCCTAGTAAATTGAAATCTCACAGATACGAGACTGTTTTTAAGCCACTGAAAGCTGTGTTTTAAATTATCTAACCTCTATACCCACTATTGCTTTCATGTGTACAGTAATGTCTATTACATTCTTTATAAGTTAAGTCCTTTCAAGGTATGTATTAACCAGTGATTCTTATCTCCATCTGTGCTTTCTGAAGAAATTTAATTTTCCCTGAATTAAGCTCAGGAACTTCACAGTAATATCTAATTACTCTGCATTTGTTTCTTTCTGTTTCTTTTCTCTTTTTTCTGAATTATAAGACTAAAATGATGCATACAGTACCTTAAAACAGTTTTTATTTAATTTCAATAGTTTAAATGTAAAGCACAAAAGATTGAGGTTATACATAATTGCATCATTTTTCTTCACAATTATCTTATTTAGAAATTATATTTGAAAAATAATTCAATATGAAACTTATGATGGTGATTGATCATAAGATCCAAATTTAAAAAAAATCAAGACAGTGTAGGCAGCTTTTCTTAGCATCAACAATAATTTTGTATTCTGTAAGTCACTGAAATAATAAAGGTTTATGTGTTTAGGAGTTTGCATAATTCACATTAATTTTATTGACGTGGACTCTGATGGGAAGATGTTAGCTGGTTTATGTTATATAAATTTGCAGGAAGGATCAGCAGAAGCAACTGGTGAAGAGCTGACTGCAGCCCCACTCCCTGTTTCCCTGTGCCACTCGGGGGAAGAGATAGGCAATTGGTAATAAAATTAAGCCTAAGAAGCAGGGAGGAAGGTGTTTGCAGATTTGGGTTTACTTCTTGTTAGCCTACTCTGATTTTATCGGCGATAAATGAAACCCATTTTCCCAAGCTGAGTCTGTTTTGCCTGTTACAGTAATTGATGACTGATCCTTCCCTATTCTTATTTTGACCCACAAGCTTTCCATTATATTTTTTCTTCCCTGTCCAGCTCAGGAGAGAAGTGATAGACAGCTTTGGTGGGCACCTAGCATCAAGCCAAGATCAAACCACCGGACTTCCCCATTTGTCTTCTTGGATAGTCCATCTTGTAGCGAAATTGTCAAGATGTACGATAAAATAAATTATTATTTATGACAAGAACCTGTGGGGTTTTTCCCCTCTTTTTTCCCATGTTAGGAAAGTGACCCACAGGATTTATAGGTCCTACTGAAATAAATCAATAAAATGATGCAATAAGAGACTAAAACATCTCCTAGATGTGGCACTCCTTGACCACCCATATATCCTCTTAATTTTGAATGAGATTTATAGTATGCAAAGAATTCAACAGAGAGTCAAAGGCGATTGATCAATACCATCAATAGTTATATAACTATCTTGGGGAAACCCAGGTTTTCTTTACAGTGAGAGGTTTTATTATTTAACATTATTCATTCTTTTTTTCCATTCCTGTTTTTTCCTCTGCTTGTTAAATAAATAGGTTTTTTTCACTTTCCTCTGAGGAATTTCTTTCCAAACCTGGTGGGGGAGGGGTGGCTGAAGCCTGCCTTTTATCAGAGGATGTTTTTCTCCAAATTTGTCTCAAACAGGGACAAATAATCTAGATAAAATACTTCAAAGGACACAGAAATCTGAACTGGGAGAATAATTCCTAATGCTTTTTTAATCAAGTCTTTCATGAAAGTTAAAGAATTTACCATGTAGACATTTAATCTGCAGAAACAGATCAAATTCATGGAATAGCCTGAAATTACTTCTGAACAACTCGTTGAGTATATTCAAAATTTGCAATCTGTCACACATACTAGGTAGTGCAGGCTGTGTTCCTTGATTTGTCAACTCAGCTAACCAGTTGGCAACAGCTGTATTGTAATCTCAAAATCCTATTCATTGGGTTTGTATGCAGTTCTACAAACTCTTCCTATCAGTCTTTATTTGCCCAGCATCAACATTTGCAGTCCGTTTTTGTGCTCTGTATTGCTAGTGAAGTTCCTTTGCTGAAATATTCAAAGCAAGTGAAACAAAAACATTGCAAACATGGTTCGAATTAATTAATTACTTTTTAAATGCACTCTTTCTCACTGTGCTTCTTTTTACTGGATATATTTTATTTCATATGGTCATGTATAATAAATATGAACTCATTCAGCTGTCTTCAGGCAACATAATAGACCTCCTCTGAAATAAAATCTCCATCTAATTATAAATAAGTATTCTCAAAAATCATTTTGTTTTAATAGAGCCTATCAGAGATTTTCACATACCAGATAGGATGCGAGATAATTTCTCTACTTTTTAATTACATCCTACATTTTGGCCTAGTGCCTAATCTGAGCTCTTTATGCTTTCTTTTCAGAATTAGCACATGCCAAACATTGATTGCTTCATAGTCACTTGTTTCTGTCTTTCATTTCCTCTCAGATCTTAGAAAAGGGTCCATATTTCCATGTCATCTGTGAAACCAAGACATATCCATGTCATTCAGCTTACTGGGTTTGTAGTATTTTATAGTATTTTGACATGTTTAGCATTAAAATTATATA
>VZTI01004622.1:286818-300305 GCA_013397865.1 Struthidea cinerea
TTGAGGGGGTTGCTTTGGGCAGGTTTTTCCAATAGGTTGCGTTTTGCAGTCCTGGACTGCTGGACAGTAAATTCCGTGAGTAGCTGCCTACAGCCGCAGCATTGTGTGGAACAGCTCTGCTCCCTATGGTCGCCCCATCCCGCCAGCAGCGCCCAGTGGAACTGGAAAGGCACAGAGTCTGAGTGGCCCCAGCTGGCTGCCTGCTGCTTCTGCTAGGGACAAGATGGAGTCCCTCCATGCGTTTCAGCCGCTGACTGAATTCCAGCTGCTGCAATGTGCAAGCTGCCTTTGCCATCTGAGCTGCCTTTGCCATCCGAGCTGCCGCTGCTGAGGGATAAGAGGCGGAACGGCTTCCACCATCTTTGTCTTTGTCTCCCCACACAGCTGTCTGCGGGGGGGCGCCATCTTGGGCGAGGGGGTTCTCCGCCATTTTGAGTTTCTCTTTGTTCCAGAGGAGCCATGGAGATTTCAGCAAGTTTGTAACTTGTGATTATTTCTGTTATTTTTCTTTCCTGTTGCTATTTTAGGGCTTTTTTAGTAAACTGTTAATTTTTCACTTATATCTACTTATATTTGTTTCTCATTATTGGTGGAAAAGGATTGATTAAAGATAAAGGGGAGGTAACTCATTTTGGAGGGTCCACCACTTAACTTGTCTTAAACCAAGACAATAAAGAAAAGATTTTGTGGCACATTTACACTACTATCTTTTAGACAATCAATGAAACCTTAAATTCTAGGCTCTTACTCATCTGTAATGCTCTTTTTGCTCTCCTTGCCTCTGTTTGGAAATTTGAAAGTCCAAGTTTGTTTTAATATGGTTACAAGAATAATTTGATTCAAGCGCTGCAGCAGAAGGGTAGTTATCAATGTGATTACACCAACTTTACTCTACAGTCCCCTACACTCTTCTGGCAGGCATTGCACCCTTAAACATTCCCACACGCTTTTATGCTACGTCCCAGGGTATACAATGTGAATACTCCTTGTCTTCTAAGAATCATTCTGCTGAGCTGTTACGCCACTGCATGTTATTCCAGGTACTTTGAACTACAGAAAAAGATAAAGAAAGAAAGGAAGGAAGGAAAAAAGTAAGAAAGGAAGAAAGGAAGAGTATTATAATTGAGATTTCAGAGTCACCACAAGGTCCCCAGAGGAGATTAAGAAATTTGCTTGCCTACGATTCAAAAATAAATTAAAATATTTGTTTTCAAATATTTGCACTCTCTATCAAGTGATGGAACTTGTAAAGAGCTGACTGTTTTCTTTGGCATCTCAAAAAAAATTTGTTCTTTTGATAATAAAACAGAATGGGAATCAGAATACATAGTTTTAAACTCTTCAAGCAGTTAATGAAGTAATAAAAGTAAGATTAAAGTAGTACTCACTGGATTCCAAAATGTTAGAGGGACCTTTCCCTTTAAACCTGCAGACCATTTAAACCTCTTTTATTCTTAAACAGAGCCTACAAGGCACAGCTTTAGGTTTAGTCTCCTGCGTATATAATAGACAAAAATATGCTACATATTTATATAGTATCTTGCATGTGTGAGCACTGTATATAACTCTCTATAGATAGAACATAACTGGCAATAGTAAGATAGAAACCCTAACATTTGACAGCAGTTCCTTCCTATGTATTCACATTCACACTTAAAAGTAGTGCTGGGAATAACTCTGACAGTACATTGCAAATACCTTACCCTGCAATTTTAGCACAGATCTGACTGCTAATAGCTACAGTTCTGTCTCCATCCATGTTCTTCTTGACCTCCTGTGCATTCCTTCTGTGAAGCGGGAAATGAGAAAAAAAGGGGATGCAGCCTGGGTGCAAAGTCCATGGCAATCCATGACAGATTTAGCAACTATTGTTACTGTGCAGAAGACTTGTTAGAAACTTTTATGAACAGAATATGTTTAAATGGCTGTCTTGGAGGGAATTTATGTGACAGTCATATGTAAATTTCTATAGAATCCTCCTGAGTACCTGAAGACCTGTGGAACAGAATGGAAGATGGTTATTAAGGTAATAGATAGACAAAGAACTTATTTAAATTCTTTTCTGTGGTCAGACTTCCTATGCAAAGTTTTATGATCCAGCTGTCACACAAAAGCATCCCTCTAGATCATTATTCCAAATACAGTTCATCCTACATAACTTTCTGTGAAAACTTCCACTTACAGTACAGGCCTGCCTGCCTGGAATCTTGACTTCTTTTGAGAAGTCTTTGCCCGTTGTTGTACAGGTGACATGAGGTCTGCATGGGGGTGATGCCTGAAGACAGCCAGGCTTTAGGAGAATTCAAGAACCAGTTCTGAGACATACAACACTGCTCCTTTTCCTTGTTAATAGAGTAGGGAATGAAAGAAATGCAGAAGCAGTACTACACTCAAAACAGATTAAATAAAGAACTGGGTATCATCAAAAGGCAAAAATTGTGCTCTGAAGATTTGAGGACACCTATAGCTTCAACAAATAATAGTTGTGTTGGAAGACTGAGTTTTTGGCAGGTCTGAAAATGAATGGAAGAGTTTTAGAAAGGAGCAGAGGCCAGTAGGAATGTTACACATGAACATTTGCAATTAACAGCATTTCAGAGGGAAGAAAGGACTACCATGAGTTCCAGAATCATACAGTCACCGAGTGGTTGACATTGGAAAGGACCTCTGGAGATAATCTGGTCCAACCACAGCAAGGCCACTTACAGCCAGTTGCCCAGGACCATGTCTATACAGATTTTGGATATCTCCAAGAATGGAAATTCCACGACCTCTCTGGGCAACCTGCACTGGAGCTCAGTCACCCTCACAGCAAAAAAGTATTTCCTGATGTTCAGAGGGAACCTCTTCTCTTTTGGCTTATTGCCATTACCTGTGGTCCTGTCACTAAGCATCAGAGACTGGC
Organism: Struthidea cinerea; assembly: GCA_013397865.1. Taxonomy (NCBI): domain Eukaryota; kingdom Metazoa; phylum Chordata; class Aves; order Passeriformes; family Corcoracidae; genus Struthidea; species Struthidea cinerea. Next base: position 289,724 of record VZTI01004622.1, read on the forward strand.
TCCATCTTTGGGATCAGTACAGTTTAATACCTTCATCAACAGCATAGACACTGGAATCTATGCATCCTCAGCAAGTTTGCAAATGACATCAAGCTGATTTGTGTCATTGACACACCTGAGGGAAAGAATGCCATCCAGGGGAACCTGGATAAGCTTGAGAGATTGGCTTATGTGAACCTCATGAGACCAAGTACGAGGTCCTGCACCTGGGTTCGGACAACCCCTGGTATCAGTAGAGTCCAGAGGATGCGGGGGTTGAGAGCAGTCCTGTGGAGAACGACCTGAGGCTACTTGTGGATGAAAAGCTGGATGTGAGCCAGCAATGTGTGCTTTCATCTCCACAATCCAGCTGTATTGTGGACTGCAGCAAAAGAAGCCTGGCCAAGATGTCAGGAGAGGTGATTCTCCCCTGCTATGCCTCTCTCATGAGACCCCACTCTGCATCCAGCTCTGGAGCCTTCAGTACAAGCAAGATGTGGACCTATTGGAGCAGGTCCAGTGGAGGGACACAAAAATTATGAGAGAGATGGAAAATGTGTCCTATGAAGAAAGACTGAGTTGGGGTTGTTCTCAACTGGATGCTGGAGAAGAGAAGGCTCTGGGAAGACCTTACTATGGCCTTTCAATACTTAAAGGGGGCTTATAAGACAGAGTGGGTCAGAATTTTTAATGGGACCTGTATCATAAGACAAACGATTCTGATTTTAAACTAAACAAGAGTAGACATGGGGATGAATGAGGGTGGTGAGTCACTGGAACAGGTTGACAAGAGAGACAGTAGATGCCCTATCCCTTGAAACGTTGAAGGTCAGGTTGGACGGGGCTCTGAGCAACCTAATCTAGTTGAAGATGTCCCTGCTCATTGTAGGGGAATTGGATGACCTCTAAAATCCCTTCCTACCAAAACCAAAATCATAGATGATCTATGATTCCATGATCATCTTTGCAACTTTCCTTCAGGTATTTATATACATTCATTGATGAGCTCTCCCTGAGCCTTTCCTTTTATAGGCAGAAGAGTCTCAGCTCCTTCAGCCTTTCTTCACTTTCTTCATAATCTTTGTGGCCCTTTGTTGGACTCTCCCCAGTATGTCCATGTCTCTCTCTCGTACTGCGGAGCTCAGACCTGGACGCAGTACTCCAGCCATGGTCTCAGCTATCTGCTTCACAAACATAAGATAACTCAGGAAACAGTTTTGTGTTTATAACAGAGTTTTAGGGCTAGATAAGTATAGAAAAAAAATAAAAAGGTAAAATGAAAAGAAGACTTGGGTTGTTGCAACTCTCCTAGTGCCACATAAGATCTCTGGGAAAATCATTTGCAGTACATTCAGTGCCTCTGGTGTTAAACATCAGAAAGAGTGGTATCTGCTGAGAAAAATATTATCAATTAATGAGTGAAGAGGAAACAAAACCGCAAAGGAATCAATTTGGCATAGGAGCTTAAAAGTGTGAAAGAATTCATAGAGAAACCTGCCTAAGCAGCTGCATGCTCCTCAGCTGTTAGAAGTTGAGTACCACTTCCCTAAATGAAACTCAAGAATTATCTCCTTTGAATGGCCTCACTTATCATCATTTTCAGTTAGTACAAAAAGTCTGTAACCTCATCAAAATGTGATACTGTTATTAATGGACAAATACATTACTCCAGGTGATTGATTTTTCAAATATCCTCTACTCTTCTCAAAGGCAAACCAGTAATATGATATTCACAGACGCAGACCAGCTGATTAGTTTATGGGCCTATTAGTTAGAAGTGAGATTGAATTATTATTTTCAAAGAATTGCCCTTGCTACTAAGTGGTAGGTCTAGTAAAATACCTTAAGTTCTTGAATACTGCACTGATTTGCGGATTCTGCCGGAAAATCTAAGAGGAATGCTCTAGCTCTACATTTACGGCATTTTACAAAGAACTGTAATGGGGAAACAAGTAAATTATTAATGCTAAATTCAGAGTTTCCCACGGGCTTAGGCAAACTTGCATTACAACAATTAGGAGATTGGCCTAACCCCACACTCAAATTTTTAGGGCATGTGACCTTATTTCTCTTTTCTTTCCAAACAGTACATGGGTAAAAATATTCCCATTGAATTCAGAAAACATTTTGTTTCTACTTAAAAGAAGAAAAAAATAATTAAAAATTGAAACAAAAAAATCAGACAGGATGTGCTCGAAGTCTGGAGCAGCTGAGCTACATGATGCAAAGCTGTCATTTCCTACACTTCAACCATTCACATTTCAAGTGATCTGTATGCTGAGGCAACTGCTCTAAGCAAATGGTATTGATTTAGCTTCAAGTATGACATGAAAACACCCAGATGGTATGCATGCTTTACATTATAAACACTGGACAAATTATAACTCAAATATTCAGAAAGGTGGTCACAGTATCTACTATGTCACTAAGTAGGAAAAAATAGATTGGCAATGGGTTTTCAAAATAGTCGTGTTACTTGTTTGTCTGAGAGACAAGGGTGTGTACCATAGTCTGTAATTAAGATTTGAAATCTGTTCGTGTTCAGCTGAAATAATTATTGCCCCTTTCTGAATCTAATGCTATTGAAATTAAATAAGAAGGAATTGGGAGGGGTTTTTTTAATCAGCTGTCATACACATCTCCTGAACAAAGATCCTATGTAATGAATGAACTGAAAGTAATTTAGAAAGAAATTCTCTGAGGAGGAATTTTTTTACCATCTACAATTCATGTTAGTAAAAGGGATGTATTATCTTATGCTACCAACCCACTCAGTAATTACATTCAAAGGACACTGAAGACTTGTCGTTCTGTGCAAAAGTCAAAACTTGTAAGTTCATTCACTTGCAAAACCTGACATTTTGGAGAAGGTGGGGGAAACAGCCTGAAAATAAAATCTTCATAAAGAAACTGATGCTTAAGAATAAACTCCTATAGTAGGAAAATAAAACTGGATGGTAGCAACTAAGGAAATACAAGTCATCAACCACAAATCTTGAGGTGTGAGAACTGCAAAGATGTAAAAAAAAGTTAAATAAGGTATGTATCATGTATATTCAATGTATATTAAATAGTGATAGTGATATTTTAATGCCAAAATTTGATTATTGAATCCTGAAGTTAGTGTCAGATAACCCATGCCTTTTTAAGCTGAATATCTTCTTAAGGCAAGATTATTTAGACTTAAATGGAACACTTACAAATATTGTTCTGCAAATTCTATTTTATGTAATTGTCATTAAAATTATTAAGAGAGTTTTGTTTCCAGAGATTAGTCAGTAATTAAAGATTTGTTTCAATGCAAAAATAATGATATATTGCAATAGACAGACTTTTATAGTTCAATTATCCATCAATCTTTTAAAATGGAACAATTTCCTATTTTTGACAAACATTTGACTAAGGAGATTACTGTAACTACTTTTAAGTGCATAGCTGATGTTCAAATAAATTATTTATTTCCTCAAACACTCAATGCATTTTGAAGCACTATTTATTATGCACAGCATTAGGAAGACAGTTTAAGAAATTTTACTTATTTTGGATAAGCAGATTAATAGAATAAAATTTGATGGGATCTTTTGTGTCTATATGGAGCATAATCCAAAAGGATGTTCTGTCATAAGAGCTCTTACTCTTCCTGGTTCAATGTATGAGAAATATTATGATGACAAATGCTTGAGAGCAGAAAGATAAAATTATAGAATTTTTAAGCTTGGAAAAACCTTACTTAGTACACTAAGATCATTGAGTCCAGCCTTTAGCCTCCCACTGGCATGTTTGCCACTAAAACATGTCCCCAAGTGACAACAGAACTAAAAAGTAACATTCAAAACTTGAAACCTTCCCTCCTCTCTTCCCAACTGCCCCAAAATATACATATATGCTAGATCTGGATAGCAAACTTTGGAGCTGCTTGTTCATTAATGACTATGATGAGTCACTTAAAGCTGAACAAACCTGAATGTTCAAACAAGACATGGGAACACTTTGCAGTGACGATCTTGTTTCCTTTTTCAACTCAGCGAAGGAATCCTTCATTGATAGTGTGGGCAGCAATACAAATCTACCTTCTCCTTGGCTGCAGTCTAATTTCAGGCAACTAAACCAGGTATTAAATAACTGTTCTTTGAATTTTATCCTCTTCCTCTCAATATTCATCACAATATTTTGTTAAATCTGGCCAAAGAACATAGATTACAGAAGTGTTTATAGAATCAAGGACAAATAGAACATTTCTTGGTTTGCCTTCTCCCTGGAGTAACATTAGCTGATAAAAATGAGTTGTTTAAACAAATTAATAATCTTTGCATTTTCTTAGTAACACCACCAGAATTTTCCTGCTCTGGGGATTGAAAGCTGCATTACATTAAGTGTTCAGATCAAACTGTTTTTACCAGAAGAAACAGATTTTCTTACCTGCGGCTATAATCCATGGATTTGCCTATCATAAAACTATAATTAAGGATTATAAATGCATCAGCCTTCTTCAGCTGAAGAATGAAGGAATCTCATAGGTGGAAGGAAGACTACTTTTCTTAACACAGGAGAAGTAAACCGTGGTTGTATTCCATAAAAACAGTGTCTTCTATTTAGAAGAATTAATGACTATTATTTTTTACTGTAATAGAAAAAATGGTATGTCATAGTAACAACTTAAGAAAAGAAACTAAATCCAAATGAAATAAATTAAATATCTGGAAGCAATAAGTAGTAATAATTTACTCACTGTAAAGATAATATTAATGAATTTTACTGGATACTTTTGTATTGTAATGTTACCATGTAAAGTCTGTAGTGGAATTATACAGTACATGCAATTTCCATTTAAGATAAATCTTGATAAACTGACAATAAAAAGAAAAAAAGTGATGCTAGCAGTATCTCATTTTCAGATTAATTATGCAGTAACTAGCCTCAGTTGTAATGCGGGAGTTCCCAAGTCTTTCAGTGTTTCAATTTTTTGTCCTTTTTTGTGATTTGGCACCTTAGTCATCCCATGTGATATGAAATTCTTCTTTAAAAAAAATGCAAAAAACACTTTTCAGGACCAAAATGAAAAAATAAACACTGTTTCTAATAAAGTATTTTTTATTACTATGATGACTTACATAGATTTTCCCTGCCCTCTACTCTCAAGACAGTTTTGATGGAAATCTTGCAACTGCCCCATCTTTTGTCTTTTCCACCCAGCAAACCTCATTTCCTTACTCCTGCAATGAGTAACAATTTCTCATTAGATTAACCAGTTTCTCGACTTAATTATAAGACAGTTCAGCTGAAGCTCCTGAATCTGCTAATTTCAGATGGAATTGATTTTATTATATTTTACAATTACATTTTGAGAGTTCTTTTTGAAAGTCATAAATCAAGGTTACCTCAACAGCTCATTATATGGTATGAAATTAAGATTTATATTTGAAATTCAGTATTAGACTACAGAGAATAGGTAATAGGTCTAATTATGTTATTATTATATGACATATAAATGTTAATATACTTGTATATGTTAATATTTTTGGACTGGATTATAAGATTTGAACTATTTATTGACCATACTAAGAGAGCCTGTTGCAAAGTACATTAGTACCAGAAGTAACCTCAGTATAAAAGTCTCTACTGAAGTAAGGAGAAGGTGGGTAAATAAAAAAAAAATTAGTTTTGAAAATAAATAGGGTGAGAATTGTGAATCTTTGTCTTTTCTTTTCCTTATTTCTGCAAACAGGACCAAGTCTTTCATTCAGCTAAAAAAAAAAAAGTCCCCTCTATTCCCCTATTTGTGGTAATTATACAGATTTTATTTAGACCAATTTTAACTTGCATAAGTCAGAATTAAGGAAGGATTCAACATTTGTGAAGCTTGAACATCATTTGACCATGACAATAGCCAGAGCTTTGAAGAGTCATCTTTATTTTTCTCAGAATTATAGAAGGAGAATAATGATAACTTTCCTACTTGTATTACAGAAATGTTGACCGTGTCCAGCAAATGCTTTTTACAGCATCTTTAAATATAGTACTTTGATACAAGGCAGGAGAAATTTTGTGCAATTCAGTCTGGTTCTATGAAACACACAGCATTTTTTACAAAGAATTCTGGAACACGTATTAAATAAACACAGTGTAAATTCTTTCCAGAACTGTTTTTTTTCTTGAGAGAAGATTATTTAATGTTCTTACTCTTCATACCCCAAAAATCTGACTTCAGAGGACAGTAAGCTAAACATAGTTGTTTTGATGATAATTTTGAAAACAAAATTATTCGGGGTCAGATCTACTCCGACTTTAAGTCTTCACCAACACAAAACCTACATATAGATGAAAGTAACAGTGTTGCATTCCACTTCAGTCAGCAGTCTAAACAGCAGGATTTGCACTTTTATGCCAGCAGTGGATGCCTTTGAGTTTCATTAACTTCCCATGAGCTTCTGTGTAGAATTAATGGATTAGGAATTCATCTTCAAAAGCCTAAACTGTTCTGTCTAGGCTATTTCTTTTCTTGTACCATATTGCCTGAGCTGTGATAACCAGAAATTCCTGACCTACAGCTTACTCTATGTAATCAGCTGTCAGGCTACTTGATTTAGAAATATTGGATTCAGGATTTCCTTTTTTATTTTTACCACCTCCTTTGTCTGCTGTAGCTCATATCTGTAAATCTCATGGTCTCATTATAAACCCCATCTTTTCCTGTGAAGCTTTAGAGAGGCTGGATGAAATACATTAACATGATTGCTCTTTTCTGGTGGGCATACACTTAGAAAGGCAGGTTAATCCACTATGTGGCAAATGTATGGGTAATCTCATTTATGTCAGGGGTATAAGGGATTAGAATCCTTTGGATTGTCTTATTTTAATTAAAAAGAAATAATCAGTCATACATCATGTTAGATGAAGCCTAACAATTCTGTTAGCAAGTGCCAACCAGCCAAGATATTGTTATGTAAAGGATGAAATGTAATGGTTTCAATAATGTTTTCTATATGCATATTGGGGTGATCTAAATATTGGTGAATTTTTTTAGGCATATTTATTTCTCAAATAATAATAATAATTAAACAACTCAAATCAATAACTTTTGTATGATAACTAGACATGCAGTTGATAGTTTTCTTTCTTCAAGAACAATGTGTAATGAAAAATCAAACATATGCCTTTACATTATTTGAATTTTGAAAGCCAAATTATGAACTTAAAAAAATTACAGTTTCCCATTGCAGCTATAATGGATTGCTAGCAGGAATTAAAATAATTATGAACAGTAATAAATTTCCTAGTTAATTTCTTCCTCATTCAGTAAAGAAGCTAAAACTTTTTTTCTCCCTAAATTCAATTCGAATGCAATGTGTCATGTAAGCTTTTAATTTAAAAAAAAATCCATGTTAATTGCTTTATGTGAAGCTTGCTTTCCCCTCTATAGACAATATAATTTCAAAAAACTGAGATGAGAAAACTATGAATTTCTCTAGCCTTTTCATTTCCTATTTGAATTTTCTATTATATGTTAGCTTTTTAAAAAATGAACAGGATCTAGGCATTGATCTATTCTGGACTCTTTTCCTTTTGAAAACAAGGCTATTAATTTATGTACTTGAATAAGAGCAAAAAAATTATTACCATTCTACCTCTTTACTCAGGCATTGCGATAAGAATTGAAAGAGCTATAGAACTTGTAAGAAGTCCTGAGATTTGTCGTTTGATTCCTCTGTCCTTGTGAAATTTTATATGTGAAGACCCAGAAATTATTTGGGACCCTTTATTTTGAGCCTCATAGGAAGAGCATTATATACTCCCTCAGCTAGCTCAAATGCTGCAATTAGCAATACAAATAGTTTCCTAAATTCTGTTGATATCACCACAGTGCTTGTCCTCGTTTATAATTGGTTTCATGGTTGAGATCGGAAACACTCTTCTTTGATGTTTTCGCAAGTGGGAAAAAATTATGTACCTTTTTGTGCCTATCTCAACAGAAGGTAAACAATTTTAATAGCCTGTGGGATTGCTAATTAGAGCTAATTGTGCCTTGATTGACCTATCTTGACAGTAAGTACCTTACAAAACTTGCTTTCTTCACAAAGTAAGGATTTGTTTGCATGAGGAACTTGTACGCACTGAACCTGAGAGGTAGAGTTGTTTAACTGTGATCATCTCAATTTGTTAATTTATATTTCATAACTTCTTATCAGCTTGTAAAGCAATGGCAAAACTCAAGCTCATCATTTTTGCACTGAAACATATACTTTCTTATTCTGTCGCTGTCTACAAAACCAGAAACTAGCACAGGCAAAATCTCTAGTGAATCAAGGCCTGAATGCCACAGATAAACTGCTCTGTACAAACACACAAAAAAAAAAAAATCAGAAGGGAACTATGAATTCTCAAAATCTTAGTGGTAATATATGGCTTCCATACAAATAACTAAGATGTAATGATGGGCTTTGGTTTACTAAAATTGCATTTTTGAGAAAAAGTGTGGTGGGTCTGCCCACTGTATGCTAATATACAAAGAAATGCTATACTTACTTTTGATTCCTTTTGGCTGATAGAAGGTATTCAGAATTTAGAAAATTTTGTGTCTCCTGCATGCAAGAAATAATCCATTAGAGTTCATCTCTGTGCGAGGTCAGTTATCTCCTGAGCCTAGGATAGTTTTATCTTACAGGCCTAGGAAGTGTTCATCTTTAAGTAATCTAATGTAGAGGATGAATGCAGAAACAAGAGCTTTGAAGTAGTTTTGATACAAATTATAAAAATATTATATTTTCTCAATATGGCCTCCTACATAAATGTCTAAAACCAGAGTGAATTCTGTAAGGAATTGTTATGAACAAGTGTTTGAGATCTCTTAAAAAGCCTCATTTGTAACAGGCTTCTGACTGTGAGCTGTGGTGTTCTTGTCTATTAGGTACAATTTTACAAGAATTCACTCTTGTGTGATGAATGAGTCAAATGTAGAACATGTTTCCAGTTTTTAGGCAATTGTCAGTTTGAAAAACAGCCAAAAAAGAGCTTATTTGCAGTGTTTGTGTCTCACTGTGCTACACAGTTCTGTTCTTTGGCCTGACGACTGGAAAAGAGAACTTGATATGTCATTATTAGTAAATTTTGTAAGTTAGCCCTTCTGAAATTTCATGCATAAAAAGCATTCTTTTCCTGTTCTAGGAGGAGAGAAAAACCTATGCAAATTTTGCCATAGTGCTTCTGCTATAACACTTTCACCAGAAAAATTAGCTGAAAATGCTATGAGCTATTATATATTTTAACAAATGGCTAGCCTGTAGTATAGAAAATACAAATAATGTTGTTTTGATGATTTGAGGGGAGAGCAAAAGTAAAAATACAGAACACAGCTGGACAATCCTGAGCCTTAAGAAATTTTAATAATTGCTACATTATCCTAGTAGTCTTAGAGGCATCACGAGTTATGCTATATCCCCACGCCAAAATTTACAAAGTGGACTTTTGAAAGTGTATTTCCAAATTCTTTAAGAAGGATCATAATGTCTATGGTAAACTGAAAAAACTTCTCATCACTGCAATAACCTGAAATGACTGACTAATTAAACAGGCCAAACTTTCTTAAGAATGACCACTCGTGGGCTGCTATGTATGCAATATTGTGTATGATATTTAGAAAGGAATATTGTGAGAATAATGCATGGAAGGAGTAAGATGCTGCTTTTGAGCTGTTTACAGAGTATAGAAAACAGTCACAATGGGGGCATTTCCATGTTCACTGGGGTTTTTTTGCACATGTGTATGTGTGGATAAAACATAGATATACAAGAATTTGTATACTGAAATGAATCCTTAGTGAAGATAATATAAGGCTTATTTTCCTGCTCTAAAAGGAGTAACATTAAAACTTTTATGGAAAGAGTTGTTAAGGCTTTTTAAGTAAACCCGAAAGTTAACTTCACCAGGCTATTTTTAAAAAGAATGTTCTGTCCTGTGGGTTCTGTGTGAAGATGCAGAAGCAATCTCAATTGATTTTTCTATTGCTTTTATTCCTGTTGCCTTGACATCCTTTATTAGCTGTTTGTGGTATTATACATGCCCCCATGTTAGATGAAGGGACATTCTGCAATGATTATTTTCTCTAACTTAAAAAAAAAAAAAAGAGGAAAAAAGGAAAAAGAGACCATTTTCTTTTATTTCAAATAAAAAGGAAAATTGGCAAAAGAATCATAGCTCTGTTCTTATGTCATGTCACTAGAACTTTTAAGGACAACTCTTTGAAGAAGGGAGGGAAGAAAGAAAGGAAGGAAGGAAGGAGTAAAGGGGGAGGGAGGGAGGGAAGGAGGGAGGGAACAAGGAAGAGGATGATGAGGAATGTTATAGCTAATCACAAAAGAATTTTCTGTTACTAATTAATAAATAGAATTAAATCAAATTCAAAAATGAAAATACTTTTGGTTTATGTAAAGAACATAGAAGGTAATTGTCTCTTTGTCTCTCTGCCTACCACGGCCGGCACGGGGATGAGACCCCGGGCTGGCAGGAGGGCAAATTTCAGACTAGACTTTAAAAGCCGGCTATGCTACCTGTGGTCCTCCTTTTGGCTAGCCGTTGGATCCCTCTAGGGCGTGCAGCACATCCACGT
>VZTI01004622.1:300319-323884 GCA_013397865.1 Struthidea cinerea
TCATATACATTTGTTTAGGGATATCATACACCCGAGGGGAACTGGGGAGAACCAATACATATTTGTATACAGATACCATACACCGGGGGGGTTCTCTCAGGCGCAGGTCTGTCCCCCCAAACCCTGGGCTGGCAGGTTTGCCAGGACACCCCAACAGGTAATTACCAAGACTACCAGTTGCATTTTGTACATAATTCCTTCCTACACTATGCTAGAAACAAAGACTATTTTTTAAAAAGACAATAAATATTCCAATGCACTCATAAACTGAAAGTTCAAAGGTGGTCAAATAGGCTCCAAGAGTATCAATCAGAATAACCAGTTAAATGCTAAAGGAAAAATATTTTTGCTGTGCCATAACCTGAAACTTGTTAAAATAGGTCAGGACTATATAGTTATATCTGTGCCATATCTTCCTAGTTTCATGAGGACATCTGATTTTAAATGGACTGTAGAAAATCAGTTCAGATCCCTTAATATTGACATCTAATACAATTTAGGATAACCTGGGGTATCTTGATTACCACCTGCCCATTCAGAAATATTCAGGTTTACTGCAGATCTTGTGCAATATCTATCATATGTCCTAGGGCATGGAAAATAAAACCGGGCCCTGTGTTTAGGCAATTAAACCCTAGATTTTGAAAAGCCCACACTTCCTTAGGCACCTGAAGTGGGATTCAATCTCTCAGCTCATTAATCTCAGCTAGATTTCTTCCACATTCTAGTCAGTAGGCAGAAGCACTTCCAAACAATTGCTGGAAGAGGTGCATCCCTAAGAGAGGTGCAATGCCAGACGCCAGAATGTCTACATTGCTTATGCAGGTAAGCCAAACAGCTGGCTCAGAACATGAGTACGACTCAACTTTCTCCTAATTTTAGATATCTACATGCACATTCAGCATTTTGATACTCATTTAGACACTGGATTTCCAGGCATTAGGGCTTCATTCAGTTGAAGCTCAATTTTGTATATCTACTGTGTGAAGCGGTCTCTTGGACATACTCTGGCATTTTTTCCGGTCCTTTTCAAAAGCTTTTATTACTTAGGACATTTCACATGGGGCAAGGTTCCTACCTTTGAACAATGAATTGAGTCTACCTGAGTCTTTGGATTCTACAAAGCTATTCAGTTACTGTAAGTCTGTAATTTATTTGCCTAAACCTAGTCCTCCTTAGAAGTTCTGCAATATCTGAGACACCTGCACGGGAGAGATGAGACACAAAACAGATAGAAGAACTACATCCTTCTGAAGTGACAGTGGAAGACCACACAGGATATGGTAGAGCTTCTCAAATTGCACTAGATATTTATCTTTAGGTATAGAAGTCCCATCCTATGAAACTGAATTTTGGCTTACTAAAGTTAGCTGAGAAGACTTTAACTATTATATTTACGTACTCTATGTATGGATAGAATTGTCTTGGCTATAATGTCTGTAATAGACAAGCTAAGTGAAGGGCTGAGCCTCTGATAATGAATTACATTCGTTCAGAGCAGATCTTTGTCTCTTTCACCATGGACTGGTCTGCACACAGACTACTAAACTGTCTCCAGAGCAAGGGGTGTGTATGAAGAACGTCTGTTTAGAATGCTCCTTAGTTTATGGTAAATTTCATAAAATCATAGAAGATCTTATCTTGGAAAGACTATAAGGATCATCTAGCCTAGCTCCCAGCTCATCACAGGACTACCTAAAAATAAATCTTATGACCAGAGCGTTGTCCAGATGCTCCTTGGGCTCTGACATTGTTGGTACCACGACCAGCCTCTTCCCTGGGAAGCCTGTTATAATGACTGACCACCCTCTCAAGGAGGAATCTTTTCTTAATGTCAAACCTGAATTTCCTCTGAGGCAGCTTCCTTCCATTTCTTTGTGTCCTATCACCAATGACCAAAGAGAGTAGATCAGCACCTTACTCTCCACTGCCCTCCTTCAGGAAACTGTAGTCTGTGATGAGGTCAGCCCTCAGCCTTCTCTTCCCTAAGCTGAACAAGACTAGTGACTTCAGTTGCTGCTCATAATTCTTTCCCTCGAGGCCTTTCAACACCTTGATCATTTTCCTCTGGACACACTCTAATACTTTGATGTCCTTCTTATGTTGTGGTGCCCAAAACTGCCACAGGACTTGAGGTGAGGTCACACCAGTGCAGAGTAGATCAGCACAGCTACCTCCTTTGCCCAGCTGGTGATGCTGTGTCTGATGCACCCCAGGACATAGTTTGCCCTTGTCTTAGGAGACCTAGATGACCCAAAAAATGTGTGTATCATATTCCATATTTTCTGTACATCATCTGCAACCCAGGAAACAGAACTGGAGTGTTTTACTCTGGTTCAAGGAAAGGAGGGGCCTGGGGTCCCCTTGGGACCACCTCATGTGGGGTCACATCTTTGCGGTGCTCCGCAGGACAGTTTCTTCCCCCCTGCAACACAACAGTTACTCGGAACTGCAGTACCAGCACCAACAGGGTTTATCTAAATACTGTCACTCACATCATATATTAACAAATTTTTCATAGAATACTACCTTTATTGACCATAAGATATAAAACTGTGAATCGTTTCAATACATGCATTATGAAAAACAATATATAAAATAATGTCATTTACAGAGCTGTGGAAATACTGAGAAGTGCAACGACTTCCAAATGTTTTGCATATATTTCAACAAGTTCAGATTGCTCAATATTTAGAATTTGCCAGGATCTAAGTCACATGAAAAACAATGATATAGGATTTAGATAAATCAAGTAAAATTGTACCAAGTCATGGGGAGGAAGGGGAGCACCTAGCACCTCAAAAAAAAATCCCACCAACAACTGTCCCTTCCAAACTCCAGCAACCAAAAAAAACCAGGTATATTTTAGTACCTCCAAAAGCATTGCAAGACATTTCAGTGAATGGTAGAGATAGAGGCTAAAGCTTTCTCCAAATCAGAAGTATTATCCTGAGCATGGAATGCATGATATTATGAAGTCGTATAGCATGGCAATTGCTACAGTTTGAGAGGATTAGTTAATAGAAATGTTTATGCTGAATTAATGGATTAAAGACATTTTTTTTCTTGACACTAAATGCAAACTTAATTCAGTCTAATGATGGTCAGAGACAGCTTCCTGATAGTCTCCTTTCTTTCAGTGAAAGGTCTTCATGATGTTCATTACTTAAATGTCCTCACATACATCTACCTGTACCGCATTGCAACAGAAATCACTAGAAGGTGCATTGTTTTAAATAACAAGCTATAGCAGGAAAAGAAATCCTGTGAGATTACTAAATAAGACTTTTTACTTGTATGAATGACCAGCTTAGAGGAAAAGTATCTTTGTAAGATCATTCATCACTGCAGTGTTCCTGGCAAACTCACCACTTCATGAGAAATATATGAGAGAAAGAACTGTCAGAATTTAAATCTTAAAAATATATTACCAAAATAGTAAATCAATAAGATCTCTGTTGGTAGTATATTACAGTATGCTTCTTGCATGGTTAAATTTTATGTAAATTAATTTCCTATATTCTAAAATTAGCCTTACTATTTTGAGCATGACTTTTGGGTAAATGTACTAAAGTATTAGGGGAAAGATTGATGGCTGTTGTGTTCTATATGGTGTATATGACAAATAATTATATCAAAAACCGTACTGTAGAATTTATTGAAAAGAATGAATTCCAGATTTAAAGTGCCTTTGTTTTCTGAAATTTAAAAAACAAATTTAACAAATTAATTGTATTTTAGTTCTACTTCATGGGATGAACAATCATATTGATGCCTTAAAGATCTAGAAATAAAACAACACACTTTTGAGACAATATTAGTATAGGCGGTAATATAAAAGCTGGTCTTTAATTGGAGGCCTCCAGGAGCATATATGGAAAAATCCCCACCCCACACAGGGCAAATACAGTTTCATAAGTTTAGCAAATTAGCATAATTGGCAAGAATTCCCAATTAGAAGCACAAGTTATAAGGTAATTCTCCCCTTGATTCTACCTCTTCTGGAACCCCCCTTTCTTGCTACTAGCTGTACTAGCTGAACTTTTTTATAAGAAAGTATCTCAAGAAGCTGTTTTAACCTTGGTTCCTAGAAGCAGCAAGATGGGATAGCAGCCTTTTGGAATGTGTTCTGTCTTTCTGTCTATCAGGGTAGGAAAAATACTCAAGTTAGCTAGGAACTATGTAACTATACAACAATAGTCCACAGAGCTACAAATATACGTGAAGAAAATATAAAATCAAAAATCATTTTGGCATCAATATTTGTAGTAAAGTACAGAAGAGCAGCCAGTTTGTGCTTACTATTTGGTTCAATAAAGAGGAAAAGCAATTCCTGAAATAATTTTCTGGAAGGTGGTTTGATAGCCTTATATGTCAAACCATTTTGCTAATCCAACTGAAATTCCTATATAAAATAGGCCAATACGTTTTGATCATTGATTCCTTCAATAAGGAAATTGCTTTTCCTGGGTAGATTGACATTCTTTGTGATAATAACTAACTGTCCACACTACAATAATGACAAATGTCATTAGGGATTTGCGAGTAGTTTGATTTAATACTGAACTATGATGCAAGACAGCTATTCTGCCTATACTTCAGATATATTGGTTTTAAGGCATCCCAATTAAAATGATTCTGTCAAATCTATCTCCAAATTCCTCAGTTTCCCTCTCTTGGCTTTAAAATCTTCAGATTTTCACTGGCTTCCAAGCATGTGACAGATTCATGATCTTATTTTTACGTCCATATGCTAGTGTAATTTTTATCTCACCTACCTTTTTAGAAGCAGGGGCAGATGAGACGGGATGTATTCTTTCCTAGTGCCTCACAGTGCCTATTGCGCTCTACCTGAGAGCTATCTTGCACATCTAGACCCAGATATCCTTTCTTGCTCTTGGTGGAAGATGCATAATTACATATCTACAAAAGATGTGGGAGAGATGGCAAACATGATTCCATCTGGATGACGGGAGAATTAGGATACAGCAAAAGGTAACCCAGTTCTTAGTGTTTCCTTAGATTAGTTGTTTGGAGATTTTTATGCTAGCGTTTCCTGCAGTGCTATTGTCTTTAACTACTAAGAAATTTTTGTCTTTCAAATTCTTCAAGATATACACCTCAGGACTCTCCCTCATTTAAATTGTTTTTTAATCACTAAGCCTCTCTGCTCTTTCAAATGTTCTTAATCAAGCAGTTCTAGACAAATGACCTTTCTTTCAAAGTGCTAACCAATGCCATTCCTTTAAAGCAGATTGTCTTACCACAATTAAAATTAATAAAATAATAAAAGAAAATGCACATACACATTTAATAGAGTCCTTTCAGTTCCTCTAATAAAATGTATTTAACAAGACTACATTCATTAAAATGGAAAAAATATACACACTTTTCTCTGTCTTCCTGATTATTTTGCGATGTTACAGGAAATATTCTTCATTCATTCAGCTGGTATCAGCAGGAAATCCAAGAACATTAATGAATCATTAATGGCAATGCAGCAGTTGGAACAGGTATACCATCAAAATCAATAATTGAAATTATTTATGGACCTCTGGATAGGAATGTATGGGTAATTTTAATAACACTGTCACATTTGATACACTAAATATATAAAATGTCTGGCACTGCTTGTCCGACAAAGGCATTAAAAGGTAGAAAGAGCAACAAAGTGTTGACTATGTGTCTCAGACACTTTCAAAACTCCAGAGTTCTTGTTGAAGTGAAAAGGCATGGACTTATATTGAGACCTATGGATATATCTACGCAGTCAAACAAGCTTGAGCTTTCATCCCCTTATCATCAACATTGATTGAACATTAATTTGCTTCCCGATTTCTTAGCTAACCTTCTGAAAATAATTCTTTCATGAATCAAGCATGAATACATTAATGGGGAGTCCATGAACCCCCTTCATTCTCTTCCGTCCTCCCATATGTAGGCTTTGCACAAGCAGGTCTTCAAAGTGCTCTTCCTCAAGGTCAGGCCACACCCCGTGGCACAGAGCAATACACACACTGAATTGTGAACTAAAGAAGTGACATCTCTGTTGGACCTCCACACAACTGTCTCAATTTATTGCGCATCATTTGGGTTGAAAGTTACACTCAAGCACAATGCCAATGTGTTCTTCCAGTACATTACCACTGGGCACCATGATTAGACTCAGAATTAAGTGTTATGCATTCGGAACTAGCCAACAAGCTAGCCCTTGAGTAGAGAGGAAGCAATCCAGAGGGTGTCACCTTGCCTTGGAGCCATTTAGCCACATGGATACAGCACCACCATTGCTAATTACAAGCCAAGGACTTCGCACCAACAGGGCTGAGGCTCGTCAGGCTGCATCTGAAGTCCTCCTGTCCTGCCTGGAGCATTTTTTATCTTGTTTAACTCTAATGACAATTTTCTAATGACCAAGTAGTTATTACCTGATTTGTTTCACTTTGCTCAGCTTTGTATAATTTTGTGGCATAACCCGAATTTTTATATGAATAATAGTAGTAATGTATTGATGATTTATGTGGATAGAAATATTCACTGTTGAATTAAAAATGTAGTTTAGATGTAAATACGTCTGGTATGATAGAAAGGGCCTTGAAAATGGAGCCTTGGGATGCAGGGTATGGGACAATAACAAAAAGGGCACAGGATTATACTGGAGACCCCAGAACTATAAACAATTTACGAATGAAACAAACATACACCATGCAAAGACACAACATAGCAAATTCAGGACTAGTAACAACAGAACAGCTGACCTTCCCATCTTGCATCAAATATGCTGACACAGATACAATATTCTTATACAGCGGGAATTTTCCAGCATAACCTTTCTCATTTACTGTGAATAATTTTTATTTGCTTTATGTTCAGTAACAGGTGTCTTAATGAGTAGCACCCTCCACAAATTCCCTGGCTGTAAAACCAAATTGTAAACGTCCAAGGCAATCACAGTCCTTTTTTTTTAGCAGACAAAATACATTTGTGTGAACTGTTTTCAAGTACTAAAGTATTCAGACCTATTTAATCCATGAAATTCAAAAAACTCAGCACAAGGGACTATGAAGGCATTTGTTACCTATGCTAACCTTTTTCAAGGACACAGCCTGCTGAAATAAAAATCACAATCAGAAAAATCACAGCACCAAAGAACACTCATTTCAGAAATGCATTATGGCATTTTTCTTTGTTGGAATCAAGAAGAAGTGATGGATTTATGTTTGAGAGAACTAATCAAAGTCTTTTTTATTTACAGATGAATATATGGCAATAAGCTGTTAAAGAAACCTGGGATCAAAAGGTGGACAAATATTGTGGAGATTCAAACCTTTTGGAAGCCATTTATTACCCCCTATAAAGCCTGTAAAAAATATTTGTCGCAGATCATGAGCTGACAGTAGATGTACTACTACAGAAAATTCTAGCAGCATTTCTGGATAATAGCAAAGTCCATCAAAAAAAAAAAAAGAAAATAACTACTTTATATTTTTCAAATACCAGACCTGATGAAGGTTGTATAACTAGAGTGCTAGCAGCTGAGCCTTTCCTCTTCATCTGCAAAGTGCTTTCCAGGATAATTTCAAATCAGCAAAGGCTCCAGCACGACCTGTTATGTCCAGATGTAAGCTTGGAGGCTAGTGCTTTGCACTAATAAAAATTATAATTATTTGCCAAATAAAGGTTAGGTGGCAGAACTATAATTGAGATATACCAAGAAGCTGAGAAATTAAACTATATACAAAAGGAATCCTATAGGTTTAATTCCAAAGGCATATTGGACACAGCAAATTTCTAAGTTGACAGGTGTGGTTCAGATTCGTTCATGTTGTGCAATAAACAAACTCCGATAAAAAACGCTGAGCTTTGAATCTAAATCAGACATACATTTTGTTATTGACTTCTAATCACTAAAAATATTTCTGGGTTTGGTTTTTATTTTCAGGGCAGACCATACTTTCAAGTAAAATAAAACACATATTAATATCACACCATTGTTCAATTGTGATGAAATTTTCAGATTGTTTCGGAAATATTTCAGCTTTTTTCCTACTCTTGGTTAAAAGAACCCCAAAGTATTTCTTTTATTCACTTAGATTCATAGCACAATGAGAGGAAAGATGCATATTTCCCTTTTCATTATGAAAATAAGCTTGTGGTGGGACAATTTCCACAAATTTTCACTGTCTCAGCTCGATCTCTGTTGTCAAAGAGAGAAAACTGTAAAAGTGTGACTTGTCACACCTTTCATAGCTATCAAGAGCCGAATTTGACATAGCACTCTATTTCAGTTTCTTGATTGTGAAATATGAATAAGAGCACTTACTAACTTTAAAGAATGTGTTAAATATAAATCGGTAGTTTCTTGCCTGATCAGGATCAGATATTGTACCTGATAGCCCTGGGAACAGTCCTTCCTTGTGATCCCTTTCTTACTGATCAACCAGTTTGAAAATCTGTGACAAGACTTAACTTCTGTCTTCTAGATATTCCTTAATTGTAATGAACTTTTATGTACCCCGTTGTCAGAAAAAAAAGACATAAATTACATCAATTAGAGTAATATAAATCTATAGTTTATTAACTTTTTAGTAACCTCTTATGGGTTAAAAAGGCATAAATTTCACATGTATGAATTTGTACCTATGTGATACTGAATCAGATATGATGCCAACCTCACTTTAATTACACTCTAAATCAATTTCGTGCTAGCACTGAGATGAGACACCTGGGTCTGTAACTCCCCATACGTTCTTTTTATCAGGAACTAAAGTGAAAAGCAGAAAACCAACCTAAGAACCTTCACAATGGGTAAATTCACACTGGTTTCCTGCAACAATGGCAATAAGACAAACAAAGAAAGGAAAAAAACAGCCCCAGACATGCTGTCTGTTTCAGTCGTAAAATCACAGACTGCATAGAATGTTCTGCACTGGAAGGGACCTTTAAATATAATCTAGTTCCAACCCCCACTGCCATGGGCAAGAATTCTTCCCATGAGGCCAGGTTGCTCAAAGTCCTCTCCAAACTGGCCTTAAATACTTCCTGGGACAGGGTACCTACTACCTCTCTGGGCAGCCCATTCCACTATCCCGTTACCTTCTCAGTAAAGAATTTTTTCCTAATATCCAAACTAAATCTGCCCTCTTTCAGTCTAAAGCCATTACTCTTGTCCTGTCACTAGATGTCCTTGTAAAAAGTCCCTCTCCAGCTTTCTCACAGGCCACCTTTCGGTACTGGAAGGCTTCCAGTAACACTGGTCCCATTGTGGACCCCTGAGGGTCACCGCTTGTCGCTCTCCATTCATACATTGGGTTGTTGACTGCAACATTTTGAGTGACACAATCCAGCCAATTCTCTATATACTGAGTGACCCATCCATCAAATCCATGTCTCTTCAGGTTAGAGACAAGGATGTCACCTGGGACAGTGTCAAATGTTTTGCATGACTCCAGGTAGACGACATCAGTTACTCTTCGTTTGTGTGCTAATGCCATAACCCTATTATAGAAGGCCACCAAATTTGTCAGGCATGATTTGTACTTAGTGAAGCCACGTTGGCTGTCACCTCCTCATTTTCCATGTGTCTTAGCACAATTTCCTGGAGAACCTGCACCATGATCTTGCTGGTCACAGAGGTGAGACTGACTGGACTGTAGTTCCTCAGGTCTTCCTGTTTTCGTCTTCTAAGAACAAGGGTTATGTTTCCCCTTTTCTGCCACAACTTCTCACACATGATGGCTAATGGCTTAGCCTCTTTGCAAGTTCCTGGTTTGTCTGCTGTTTCTTGATAGCCCATCAATTAGAAAGACAGACCAAGTTTGTTCCCGACTGTTTGTAAACATTAATTGGCCAGGGTTTACATCTCCCTGTGTTTTGTCTCCCTCCCTTTCCTTATCCTCCCAAATGAAAATAATAAACACCTTCACAACCTACATATCCTTCACAATTTGTGGGATTGATTAGGTTTGGTCTCTTCACCACCTCCATTACTGTGTATTATCCAGGTTTCTCTCTGTATGTTCTTGTTTTATGGTTCCTTTGACCAGGTGCCATTAGAGGAGCAGGCACACTCCTTACACTTACTCTTACAATAAGCACCTTCATTCAGCGTGCAGATACCTTTATATTGACCTGATTTAATTGCTGAATGCGCCCCAAAAAGGTGTTTCACATTCTCCATTTCCTCCAAGTTTTTGATTCTGTCATCTTTGGGAACACTCTACTCTTAGTTTAGTTTGTTCAGCTACACTTCTATTCCACTAACAGCAGTGAGATAAGAAACAGATTTCTAATGAGTGTCCCAAGCCTAACCAAAGCTGTCATCTGAGTTTTACATGGAAGAAAAACCAAATCATTATTTTGCTTGTACATTTTGTGGAAGACTATACTATTTTAAGAGGTAAGAGAAGTCTTTGCTTGCTCTGCTGAATTGCATCTATAGGTAAAATGTTTTAGAGAAAAAAAATCAAAACAATTCCATTACTTCTTTTGAGGTGCCAGACTTATAAACTTTAAAATGTATATTTGTTTTTCCATTTCTGTCTCTGAATCTTAGTCTTTTGGTTTCAGAAAAAAATAAGCTCCACTTACAAACTAGTCAGTGATATTAGGAAATATTACTTTGCTTGTCTAAGAAATTATATGTTAATTTAACCTTTAGTCTACTGTTTTCAAATGTACTGACTAAATGAAATTAGCTGTCAAATTATTTTCTGATATTTAATATGTCCTTAGTTACTTATGATTTTTTCCTGGTCCAGAGCTCCTGCCAGAGTTATACCTATATAAACACTCAGAATTATTATAGAGTCAAAATATTACACAAATTTCCTGAAAACGGCTCCAGCTAAGGTGTGGGCCAACCAACCCCTCATATTTAAAAGGTCACATATTCAATAGAGGAAACTCAAATAAAAACAGGGTTTGTTCACCACTCAAGTTCATAAAAGACATCTAATATTTTGAGCTCTTTAGCAAGTAATTTCAACTCTATGACAAAATGATGTTAGGGCAGGTGTCTTACAGCAGGTCTCTAGCATAAAAGCTCTTAACTCTTGCTTCTCTAAAAAATTGTTTAGAATATTTAAACCCATATGTGCTGAGAAATCCTGTGATAAATTTTAAGATGACTTAAAGGTATGGATTCAATTACAAACATATTTTGTTTCATAGTTTCTGTCTATTCTGCTCATTTGTGTTTCAACTACAGAAGCCTAATACAGTCACCAGCCAGCAATGAACATAGTAACTAATTCCTTACAGTTCTGTATCATCAATTTTTAGTTTAGCTTCAGTCCAGCATTTTAGATTTCTGGGCAAGGAGAGCACTGAAACTTTAGTTGTCTATTGAAAAGAATGGTTAAATCTCCTAAAATTATTTATGAAGGGAAAAATTGCTTCAGAGATTCAGCCTATGTTTAATATTTGGGATTTGGATTCCATCAAGCATGCTTCCTGGAGAAATGCCATCCAGGATTTAATTTGCTTTAAAGACTAAAGGCGTAGGGCCAAACTATTTACTGAGGGCCAATTCATGCACATCCAGGCCTCCTAAATATCCATTCAATTGCATTACTCTCCCACTTCCTGGAATAGTTTAATCTTTTTTTGTAAGTGAAATGATGAAAGAGGTGCTGTGACACAAAGAAGCACAAATGAGGGCCAGGATGAACAAGGTTTTGATACAGGGATAGGAAGAAAACCACATTTAAGCAACATAATCCAGCCAGTTGCCAAGAAGAACTGGAACAGATTCAGTCAGTGTCAAAAAGAACACAATTCAGATTGCACTTATGATTTAAATTTATATATATAACATTAAGTAAGCAATTTAGACCACTAGTAAGAAAGGGCACTGAATATCTTCAGTGTCCCTTGAAGAATAAACAGAAGTGTTCCAAATACATCAGTATTTCAGGACAGGAAACTGCCCTAATATGGTACAAGTGAAACAAAAATGGAAGCAACCCAACAGACATTCCCTTCAGAATGTTACTTTCTCACGTCTTTTCCTACCTATTTGCAGGCTAACGAGGAAGTTCTAAATATAGACAAACAATAGCGGTTGAAATGGATAGGTACCTAAGGGCAGGGAAGGAAACAATGCATAGGTGAAACAAGAAGACTGACATCCTATCTCTCCATGGTTTGAAGTTCCCGCCCCAGAAATAGAACCTGCTGTTATGCAAAGGTAATTTCTAACTACACAAGCTCTAACAGCTTGTTTTCTTTCATAAGGTTCAGCTTGTTTTCTTTACATCCTGGATAGAAAGAAACACTAAATCTGGGATGTTTTGCTAGCATCTGTTTACATGAGAGCTTAATTATATGTAACATACATGAACGCTCATTGACTACAGTAGCTATATTCACAAATTTATGAATATTTAGTGCTCATTAGTATATCTTCCATCCCTCTGGAGATCAGTTCAAAATGCTGCTTTCAAACTGTCCCTCCCAGATAAATTAATGCCATCCCAAGATGTTTCTAGCTTCCAGCTTTCTATAATTTTATTGCGTCTCCTTTTGTTGGGAAAGGGGAATTAGTTAATTTTTCAAGCTTTCCTAATTAGTAACATAAAATCTGAAACATTATTGTCTTAGAAAATGGCCCTTGTGGCCATTTCTGTAATGACTGTTGGGTATCTAACTTGTAAATACAAGGAGACTTAGCTCCTTCTGAAGTCAATAACTGTTTAAGAGAAAGCTATCTTCTGCATTTCAAACTAAAAGAATCGAGAAAAGATTTAGGTGTTTAACTCATAAACTGCAACTGACTTCTCAGGTTTGCTCTCAGGAAACAGTTTATTTTCTCCAGAAAAGCACGTGGTTGCTGTGTGAATGACTGCTGAGGAAACCAATTTCATTTTATAAGTTCAATTTAATAGGATTTAGAGGGAAAAATGTTATTTTCTAACTACCCATCATGTGTCTATAACAGATGAATAATGGAGATAAATTCTTTTTATTATTTCCTTATGGATATGAATCTGTTCACTTAAGAATGACCTTCATTTACTACTTTTGAAGAGAAAACACATGGAATCAGTAAAGTAAGTCATATTCAGATACACATATAAGTGGATAGACAGAAAAACAAATGAAATACAAGATGGGAGAAGACAGAATGATGGGGATAAATGGTAAGATATCACAAGGTTCAGAGGGCTAGGAATCAGGAAAGGCTGGGATTAAAAGAAATGTGACATACATAAGAAGGTAGGGAGGAGGAAAAAATATAAGACTGGATTCAAAGTTTTTATTCATGCGTGTTTGTGTCATCAAATTTGGGGGTTTCCACCTCTTTAAAACCACAAAAGTATCCTCTCATTTTGCATTGTCCTTCTAAGTATCTGCATACTTTATTCTTGCTTACTGAAAATGTTAATAAGTAATATTCAGTAATATCTGATTACTGAACTTCTTAAATTATTCATAAATGACATGTAAAGAGACTTTTATTTTAATTCTTGCATCAGAGGAGGGTTTTTTCTTTGTGTAACTATCAAAATACTTTCTTATTGACACAATTGTCCAAAGGTAATGTACTAAATCACAGATTTTTTGCTTTGCTAAATTTTTAATTTTATTTACCCTTTAGAAAATTGAAAAATTCATCTCTGTGGTGTTCTGACATGTATATAAACATAATCAGTGATTGTTGTAACCACTGAGCCAGCTGGTCAGCCGGAAAACCCCAAAGTGGCAGAAGCCAGCTGGTGGAAAAACTCAGGCATTTGAAAATACCTTCTTCACCTCTGTAGAGAAAAAGCCTCTCCCACAATTCCTTGTGAATGGAATGTAACCTTACCCCCAGACTCTGGCTGATGGAAGCTACCTGTGCAGCTGCATACCTGGCCTGGTCCCCTGCTCCTCCCCTTCCCTCTGCTCACTGGTTCCCCTCCCTGGTCCCGCCTTTGTACCACCTCTATGCCCTCAGATTATTGGTTGTGGAACACTATGTAACCTCGAGCCCTAAGGGGCTTGGGCTCTCTCTCTGCATCCACTTGTCTCTAGGGTTGTAATAAACCTAGCTGTGGAGCTTTGCCACGTGGAGAGCCCTCCTGACTCCTTGTCTCTGGTAATATTGAGCTCTCCGGCTGAGGGTGTGGGGTGAGAGGGTTACCAGCGCCAACAGCAGCGCAGGGCTGAAAGGGGAACCTGCTAGCAGCTATCCTGCACCCGAATTATCCCTCGCCAGAGATAATTTGGGGTACAAAGCAGCTCTCTCCAGTCGCCCCAATAACCCACCTCTGCAACATCATAATTTATTAAGCCAGGATATTTTAATAAGTGATATGCTTCTTTAATGCTGTGTTCATATTGAAAAAACGTGAACATGAACCTTGTGCTAATTAGTTATATGAAAAATCCAGTGAGATGCAAAGTGTTAGACTTAATGGTACCTCAGATTACACATTTTAATCAAAACTGTGAAGTTAATACGTAATGCTAATGATACCACAGAAATTAATTCAAATGGATATATTGTAACATACTAGTAGGCTTAAGTGCATTTCTCTTTTGAGGTTTCTAATCTACTTCCTAATTATCTAATTAGTAACAAGCTTTTCTAATTTTTTAAACTTTTAATGAGAAATCTTGGCAGGCTGAATACTGTTTTCTTTTTTAGCAGAAAATATATGAAGCATAATTGCTACTTTATGAGCGGCAATGTATCTGTATCAACTTTTACCACGATATGTCAGGACAATATGTAAAAGCCTATACTCGGCAGTAGAATGCAACGAATCCAGAACTTTTCTCTGAGGTCCAACACTTCAGAGGTTAGATGGCTAAGAAAAAGGTACAGGCAGCCTCAATATCATTCTAGACATATTTTGATGCCATGCTAGCATTGAATAAAAATGTTCCTGCCCCTGTCTATTCCTACTCATCATGAACACTAAGGTTTGGGGAGATTAAAAAAAAAACAACTTTAGCTTATGGATTTTGTGCTTCCTACTCCAGTGAGTCATGGACTCTGAGTCATGTGTGGTAATGATAAGAGAAGCATTACACATTAATCTGGACCCATTTTTAAAACCTTTATCCATGTACATAGTGTCCCATCCTTTGAAATAAATGGAACTGCTAATGTTCTGTTCAGTAAGAAAGAGCTTTGTGACATAGGAAAGAAAACAGGTAAACAAGCTTGTGAAGAAAACAAATTACTGTTATATATGAGATTTTCTTGTATATTTTACTACAGTAGAAGTACAGTAGACAATTTGTGTCAGGAAACAGAACAGTTTAGGAGAAAAGGTCTCTTGGTTTCTTGGGAACTTCAGGATAAAATTCTGCTACTCTAAGGAAGGTACTACAGCAAGACTCACACAAGTTTATTATCACCACACACCTAGCCTAAGAATTGTTAACATTTTAGAATAGCTTTTTCGTTTACCAAACCTTGCTACAGACAACTTCTTTTTGAAGATTGAATCCCTGAAAAAAACAGCCCAATGTTATCCTTTCTCCTAGACTTTGCTGTTTCTGCACACTCTTTCGAACTTGGTGACTCTACACTGTGTACAGAGGGTTCACTGATTTGCTCCCTGCACTTCAGCTCTTCTAAGAGTGATTTCAGTGTGACTGCTCATGCATCTGAAGAATCAGAATTCTCTTCAGTAACAAAGTATGGATCTGTCTGTCAATTTTCAGCTTCTGAAATGAGCTTCTGAAAAAGTTTCTTCTTTGAAGATTTTCCTCATTTAACTTAGTTACTCAGGAAAACGAATAGAATTTCTATTTCCACAACTAAGCAGAATGAAACACTGGGAAGACAGCTTAGTTCACAAGGAAGGATAGTGAAAAAGTCTAATTTTCGTAAGGCATTTTTGCCAAAATAATTCTTGCAACACTTACACAGACTTTGCACATACACTTTTTATGTTGCCACTCTGCATCAAAATCTTCTAATAAACAAAAAAGGAACAAACCAGATATACAAAGCAAATGATTCACTGTTAGACGAATTAATATTTTTCAGTCTTAGGGTTCCAATCAACTAGTTAATACAGAAAAGTCTTAATAATAATACATTTCAAGCAGTTGTACAGTAAATACCTTCCCAGTAACTGACCTCTTCTCTGACAAAAAAATGTCAAATTTGTCTCTTTTGGTAGACCAAAGCCTTTTGTAATATGTTCATATTGTCTACCTGAAAAAAAAAAAAAAAAGGAAGAACTGAAAAAAGTTGAAAAGTCCTCAAAGTAAATGTTTGGTTCAACTTAGATATATTTTATATCTAGCAGCTAAATTCCCCCACTTATAATTGATATGCCAATTATAACACTACAGATGACCCTACTATAGAAACTAAAGGAAGTATTTATTATTTTTACTGATATTACTTTGTCAGGCTGGAAGGGTGTTTACATCATTCATATGCTGCAAAATCTTTGGTTTAGCTCCCTGTTTCATTGTGGAATCATTCTGCCTTTCATCCTAATTAATTTCTAAGAAAATCATGTCGTCATGTCTAGTAATGATGAAGAGGTCAGAGCAAACGTCCCGCACTGGGATCTCACTTCTCCTGGATTTCAGAGATTTTTATCGTGGCGTCTTGCACAAATAAATTTGGAAGTAAGTCACAAAGGCAATAATCCTAATCAGACAGCACTGTTTCAGGATGTGCATTGCTCTTGCTTCTTGATCAACACAGGGGTGCTGAACTCTGGTGTTTTGGTTTGGTTTTATTTAGGTCCCTTTCTAGTGAGTGAATTACAGAGAACAGATAATGACACAAATAAGGTAGATTAGAAGGAAAGCATATTTTTAAATGCACTTAATAAATGACTCATAAAAATGCTAAACCACAGATGTCAAATTACTCTGACTGTACAAACTCAGATACTTTCTGGCAAAATTTTCCACTCAGTCAGTGCTCTATATTCCACAGTATAGTGAGTAGTGCTGGTGAAAACAAATTAAATACACCCTAAGTTTCCTTCTTTTTCCCCACAAAAGACCATTAGAAGATCTGAAGCCAGTCAAATCCAAACCAAATCTTTTTAAAACTAGGAAAATATAGCTCAGGTGAGTTGCTCGTGCGACTAAGGGTTTTCACTGCTTTAAATATCATTTGCAAAGATTTTCACATTTATGGTTTAAAATGGATGCCTGATACGCGGAAAAGACTCCACTACTGAAATAAGTAGTAAAGTCGGTATGTTTATTCCAGTGCTGGGGCGCACGTGGATGTGGATTGCCCCACCAAATGCATGCGCACCAGCAATACCATTTGGCTTGGTATATATCGAGTTGCAAGCTGCATATTCATTAAGTTTTCCAATTCCGCTATACATATTCATTTCCTAGCCCCGCCTAGCCTCCCTTTATATTATAATGAGCCTAAAGTCATTTCCATATGGCTTGCGCTCGCGCAGTTCCTCGTGCAGGGGTCTCTGGGATGAGGTAGGGAGTCTTCCTCAGATGAAGTAAGGAGTCTTCCTCAATTTGAACTTTTCACCTTGCTTCCTTGCACATGCTCCCTGAGTCCCTGGCCCAAGTTCAAACCCCAAGGCTGGTTTGAACTGGTTCCTGGGTCAAAAGCAGGATCTTTTGGTCACGGCTGCTTCTCCTTCTCAATAGTCTTGTACCCTCCCTTTTCCTACTTCACAAATGTAATAAATGTTAGGCAAGCTATATGCACTGTTTTAGCAAGCAGCCCCTTTAGTAATTCACTTAACCCTTGTTTCCCCGACTCATACCCTTGACAGCACATTTTTAAAAGCTGAATATTCAGATTTTTGGCTGATGTAAACCAAGTCAATGGGATTATGCCAGTTAAGAGAATGAGAGAAATTGGTCAGGGATACTTGACTTATCTTTTGTCCTTTGGTTCAGGGTCCTCGACAGTTTTAGCCACAGTGACATACAAACAAACATAGTGATAACAGTCATATTATTCTCCCTCAGTGTTGTGGAACTTCATTAACAATGCCAGCCAACATTGTTTTCAGGGTCAAGTCATGTTTCAGTTTTCTAATCTCCAAGACAAAACTGCTGTAAAAATATATGAAAACCCCATATTGCTGGTTCATGAAAACTCAGAAGCTTATAGTTTGTAAAAAAGTGATCTTTCTTGCTCAGGCTCTCTGTCTCTCTCTCTTTTATTAAATACAACTCTCCATCCTCATCCCCAAGTGTGCAGATCTATCTGCCTTTTTGACAGAACAGTCTTCCGAAACTTTCAAAAATTTCCGAGTTTAGCTTCCATGCACATTTTCTTCTGTTTCAGCTATCTGAGGCTTGGTGCTATATTTTATAATGTAGATCCCAAACTCCAAGCTCCTAGTAATTTTCTGGGAAAGAAAAAGGAATGTAGAACAGTAATCTACTTAAGTCTACCCTCATTTAGAAAGAAAAGAAAAAATAAGATAATTCTTTTAGTTCATAAAACACAATTTATTTTTCTAAAGAATGTTGCCAATAAAACAAATCAATAAATTAAGAGTTCAGTACTGTATCAAAAAATAAAATGACAGAATCATAGAATCATTAGGGCTGGAAAAGGCCTCTAAGATCACTGAGTTCAATCATTAACTCAGCATCACAATGTTTCCCACTAAACCATGTACCCATATGCTGCATCCACAAGCCTTTTGACCATTTCCAGGGATGGTGATTGTTGAACCACCTACAGTGGGCCTTGGCCATTAATCCAAACTGTTCAGATCCCTCTGTAGAGACTTCCTACCCTCCAGAAGATCCTGTCGAACTTGATGTCATCTTCAAACTCTCTGAGGGTGCACTCAATCCCCTCATCCAGATGATCAATAAAGATATGAAACAGAATTGGCCCACAAACTGAGTCCTGGGATACACCGCTTATGACCATTCACCAGCTGGATTTAACTCCATTCATCTGCATTCACAGAAAGAGTAAATTAAATTATAATATTGCTACAATTAAGGAAACCCTTGGAATTTGTTTTTAAAATACTTATTAAAATTGAAAGGTCTTGAAACTAAAAATAATTGATAAAAATAAAAAACCCTACCTTTTTTTTCTTTTTTTCCTGTTGGTTTGATGAAAATTTTGCATTTTCCAAAGAATATTACTAAAAAAAAAATACAGGACAGTAAATCTTTCTAGTTCAGTATGTAATCTTACACTCTATTGAGATTCTCTGACATAAGCCTACCTTTAATTTTCATGTATGTTTTTGGATAGTGAGAATGACTTAGCATTCTTGGATTGGTTTAAGAGCGTGTCACTCAATTATTTTCAGTCTAATTTCATTTTCCCTTGCTGACCTATACATTTACTTTAATTATTCTATTTGGTGTGTGTAACTGAGAAAAAAAAATCTTGGTAAGTCTTAGACTGGCAGACTTAAGTTTGTGACCCCAAGCAAATCATCTAACTTCCCTCATTTAGTAATTTGTTAAATGGGAGATAAAATCAAAGTTTACCTAATTAAGGACTGTATTGGGCTTGCATGGCCAGGTTTTGGTAGTGGTGGGGCTACACAGGTGGCTTCTGCAAGAAGAGGCCAGAAGCTTCCTTCATGTCAGGCAGAGCCAATGTTGGCTCCAGGACAGACCTGCCGCTGTCCAAGGCTGAGCCCATCAGAGATAATACCTGAACTAATTGTGTCCAGAGAAGAGAAAAGTCATAATGCGTTAAAGGAAAACTCTGCAGGCACCGCGGTCAGCGAAGGAGGGGCAGGAGGTGCTCCAGGTGCCGGATCTGAGATTCCCTGCAGCCCGTGGTGCAGACCTTGGTGAAGCAGCTGTGCCCCTGCAGCCCATGGAGGGTCATAGAGATGCAGAGATCCACCCTCAGCCTGTCAGGAGACCCATGCCAGAGCAGGTGGATGCCCAAAATAAGACTGTGAACCAGTGGGAAGCCCATGCTGTAGCAGGCTCCTGGAAGGGACCTGAAGACCTATAGAGAGGAGAACCCATGCTAGAGCAGATTTTCTGGTGAGACTTTTGACCCTGGGAGGGACCCACACTGGAGCAGTTCATGAAGAGCTGTAGCCTGTGGGATGGATGACATGCTGGAGCAGGGCAAGAACTCCTCTTCCTGACTTCCTGAGCAGCAGCCAAAACAACATGTGGTGAACTGATTGTAACCACCATTCCCCCATCTCCCTGTACCACTGGGGGTGGGGGGAGGGGGGAGATAGAGGCTGGGAAGGAGGGAGGGGTTCAGGGAAGGTGTTTTTAAGGTTTGTTTCACTTCTCATTATCCTGATTTGATTTTGATTGATAATAAATTCAATTGATATCCCCAAGTCAAGTCTGTTTAGCCTGTAATAGTAACTGATGAGTGAGATCTCTCTGTCCTTAAGTCATAAACCTTTAATTATATTTTTAATTCCCTGTCCAGTTGTGGAAGGGAGTAATAGGCTTTGGTGCATACTTGGCATCCAGTCAGGGTCAATCTAACACAGACAGTCTCATAAATTATCTGTATAAGGGTTTGTGAAGTCATTGGAGTTTATGGTGGTGAATGATGTGTAAATAAGACACAAGTCCTTTTATAAATGAAACACCAGCTGAAAAGTATAAAGTAAATAAAGGTTATGGTTAGTAATTCAGGGTGGTTTCCAGCAGTGTTATCTGTGCTACTTCAGTCAAAAAATCAGAGTATGAAGAGATTTACGACAAGGTATTCATTCTAAAGCGGCTCTGACTAATCTCACAGCTCCATTTTTTTTCTTCCTACCACCCTCAGAAAGGTTCTGAATGGCTGATCTTCCCTCCTAGTCATCCAGATCTCTAATTTCCCAAGTACTTAATTCATAACCTTTCAAGCATGTCCACTCTTTTCTGTTCTAAGTAGTGTCTTAGTTTTGCTACCACTCTAAGCTCCCTTTCAACTCTCCAACCCTCTGGACGCCATCCTTAACTACACAGTACCACCGTGCCGCCCCATCTATGTACACTGCCCTGAAGTTTATGTGTTCATGAACCTCATCTTTCTTGCCCTCCAAGTCATGTGAATAACATAGTCAACTCCCCCACTTTCTACATAATTTAAAAATGCTTCATGGTCTTATGACTTCTGCTGTTGCTCTCCCACTGATCATGGAAACTTGCTTTTCTTCCCCATCTTCCGTACTGCCTGCTTGGCCAGGAACATAGAATTGGCTGCTGTGGGAGGGATTTACCCTAACAAGATACTTGCCAAAATCCGCTTGGATGCAAGCAACAGCACAGAAACTGAGATCCAAGAACAAAAAGGGCAAAAAAGATAATTGACAACCTTGCCCAAAAAATGGTGTTAGTTGTTCTTTTTTAAACCAAAATGATTTGGAGAAGGGAAAAAACTTGTAATTTTTCCAGTTGGACAAATCTGAAGCTGATGGTACTTGCAGAAGGATTTGAAAATGTTATACGAGTAACATCTGCTAGTGGATCAGCAGATGAAATTCAGTGGTGGTAAGTGCAAGGTAATATGCCTGAGGGAAAATATGACAGGAAGTTAGCTGCTACTTCTCGTGAAAGTGATACTGAACCTACTGTTGACAGTTCTCTGAAAATTTCAACTCAGTGTTCAGCATCAGAGAGATGAACAATATATTAAATAATTTTATATATTTTACATAATTAAGGATCATAATTATATTAGATATTATTATATATTAATTATTGTATGGTTTGCAAGTAGTTTCAATGCTATGTGCAATTCTTTTGACCTGTATCTTCATTATTAAAAAAGACTTTAAAAGAAACAGAAGAGATTTTCTCTTCAAAAGTATTTCCTACTTTTGGGCATGGGGACGTTAGCATTTCAACATATGAAAATAAGATAGGTCAGGGACACTTTAGTAGAGAGAGTTAAAATTATGATTTAATGGAGCAAGTGGATAGTGATTATTCACCAGTTCTCATTATCCAAAAAATAAATAATACCTAATGAAATTATCCAGCAACTGATAAAATGGTTTAAGCAAGAACATAGAAGTACTTCAATTAGCTATGATTATTTACCATAGGAATATGGCTTGGGTACACATTTAACTAGACAAAATTTAGTCTAAGGCTGGCTTTGGGATGATAGCCCATGGAAGATTTATATAGTGCACGTCATATTTCCTGTATTATTAAATTAAACATCTGCCACTGAGTAGTGTCAGAAGAATCTGAAGAATTTTAAAATGCTCCAGGGTTTTTCAAATACTGCTGCTTCTCTCCCACTGATCATACAAATGATACATTAGCTTAAAAAAAAAAAAAAAATCCCCAAACACATAGAACCTACAACCTCCTCGCCACCCCCTCAAAAGATTATTGCCTCCCATTTAGTGTTCAGTGCTTGGCATAATCCCGTGCGACAGATCCAATATAAGAAATAGCATAAATTAGACCTGTAGACCTATGGAAATTAAGTTAATAACTTGATGTGTATTTTTTACAGTGATTGGCAGGTGTATTGATATTAAGGATATCCTTTTTTTCCCCTGAATTGTGTTACTTTTTGCACACAGTTTTTTTGCTAATATTTCCAATGGGAACCGGGTTCCTAGCCCATTTATATTTTCCAGGATCAGACTGTGCAATAAAATCTATTTCAAAGAAAGAAGCATAATCATGCAAATCTTTGATGCTTGCCACAGCTCCCCTTGCCAAAAGAAAAGAGAAAGTCCTTCAACAAAGAGAACTTCTATCAAAAAAGGAAAAAAAATCCTTGCTGGTCAATAACTAGACCATCAACTGAAAATCTCAGGGAAAGTAACAAGATATTATCTTTTTTTTTTTTCATTAAAGAAATAAGAAGAAGGATTCCTGAAAAAAGATACATTTTTGACATTACACACCATTTTTCTAAAAATACAATGTAGTTTACTTTTGAAACCATAATATTATATTGTGAATGGTAAGGTTCATATGTAAGTATGAAGCTGATATGAAACATTGAAGCAATGTTATGTGTTATGATGCACAAAATGGCCAGAGCAAAGTAGTAAATGTCAACTGATGAATCAGAGACAGGGACCATGGCTTTGCATCAAGTTTTGCAAATGTTTGGTTTCATAGGCAAAGTGCTGTTTCTATTAAAATGGGTGTAAGTCTTTCCAATTACATCGACATACATGGACTTAAGCCTCAGGTCTGAAGGTTTTAAGTATGTCACAAGTCAGAGCTGGAATACATTTGTGTTTTCTGTGATGTAGTTTCACATCTAACCTTAAGTGTTTCTCTATAGGAGACTATGCTGATATAAATAAAATTGAGGGATCTAAATACATGAGTATATTACAGGTACAAATAAATGTGAGGGATGATCCAGCCAGCAATTAATAAGAATGCTGTATTATCATTATGTCAAAAGAATATATATTTTCACAGCTATTTATCTCAACTTTTTTTTATATAACTCTTAGAATTTCTGTATCAAGAAATTGACATTCTATGAAGGAAAGATCACTGCAAACATATGCATACCCTCTAACTTGATATGTTCAAATAGAAATGGCTTTCTAGGCAACCTTTCTTTTGCTAGATGAAGATAAGCTTTTTTTATTCAGTTTTTCCCCCCTCCTATATCTATAGGATCAAATTAAGATGACGCTTGCATTTTCCTAATTTATTCAGGAAATTTCTTCA
>VZTI01004622.1:329418-340325 GCA_013397865.1 Struthidea cinerea
TGAAATAAATGAAAAGTAAGGATTTAAGAAGACAATAGGGCAGATTGCAGTCATCAGGCACAGGGCTTGCTCAGACAAGTGTACTGACTAGCCACAATTTACAGCCAGACACTTTTATACCCCATTCTGTTTGTTCCTCCTTTGCTCCCTTCTGTTTCCCCTTCCCATGCACATTGCTTCATTAGTTGGCCCATTTCCAATCTGACCCTTCAGGTGCTCATCCTTACCAGTTTCAAAGTAGTGGTTTGCTTGCAGTTTTGTGATCACAATACCAATTTATGCACTTAAGTTTGTGTGCCTGGTAAGTGTTTGTTTCCAGACTTTGTTATGTGTTTCTGTCAGATCTACACCTCCAAGTGTTTTGTTTATCATTTCTCCCTTTCCCTTGGTGTCCCATTTGATAAGGCTGTTGATCAGAAAATCTTACTGAAATAAACATTTCCATATTGAACATACCATTATCAATTAATTTGACTGGCTCGGTTTGGTTGAACTTCCCCAATGCAGCTTCCTTCCATTTCCTCCGGTGCTATCACTGGTCACCAGGGAGAGATCAGCACCTCCCTCTCCACTTTCCCCTTTGAGGAAGATGTAGTTTGCCATGAGGTCACCCTCTGACTTCTCTTCTTCAGGCTGAACCAAATGACTTCAGCCACTCTTCATAAGTCTTGCTCCTGAGGCCTTTCACTATTTTGACTGCCTTCCTCTGGACACACTCCTAAAGCTTTATATTCTTCTTAAACTGAGGTGCCCGAAACTGCACACAGTACTTCAGTACTCTGAAAATTCAATGAGGGCAAATCCAGGCTCCTGCACTAGGGGAGGAATAACCCCATGCACCAGCACAGGCTGGGGAAAGCACCTGGGGAAAGTCTGCTGGAAAGGAGCTCTGCAGAGAAGGACCTGGGTGTCTTGGGGGACAAAAGTTGTCCATGAGTCAGCAGTGTGCCCTTGTGGCCAAGAAGGCCAAGAGAACCCTAGGGTGGATTAGGAAGATCATTGCCAGCAGTTTGAAGGAGGTGATCCTGCCCCTCTACTCAGCCCTAGTGAGGCCACATCTGGGGTGCTGTGTCCAGTTCTGGGATCCTCAGTACCAGAGAGACGTGGAGCTCCTAGAATAGGTCTAGTGGATGGCAACAAAGATGATCAACAGTCTGAGAAACTCTTATGAGGAAAGGGTGAGGGAGGTGAGCCTGTTCAGCCTCGAGAAGAGATGTCTGAGGGGGGACCTCATCAATCTCTATCAGTATCTGAAGGGAAGGTGCCAAGAAGAGAGAGCCAGGATCTTCTAGGTGGTGGTGAGCAACAGGACAAAAGGCAATGGGCAGAAACTCACATACAGAAACTTCGATCTGAATATGATGAAATTCATCACTGTGTGAGTGACTGTGTAGTGGAACAGATTGCTCAGAGAGGCTGTGGAGTCCCCCTCACTGGAGATATTTGAGAACTGTCTGAATACAATCTTGTGACATGTGCTCTAGGATGACCCTGCCTGAGAAGGGAGGTTGTGCCAGGTGAACCACTGTGGTCCCTTCCAACCTGACCCATCCTGTGATTCTGTGAGGTGAGGCCACACCAGCATAGTGTAGGGCAGGACAATCACCTTACTTGACTGGCTGGAGATTCTGTGTCTGATGCAACCCAAGGCACAGCTGGCCCTTTTGGCTGCTGAGGAACACTATTGACACATTGTCAGCAAACCCCCAGATATCTTTCCATGGGGCTGCTATCCAGCTGCTTGTTCCACAATTTGTATATATTTGTATGTATTTCCAGAGAACTGAGTATTTGTTGCAGCTACATGTAGCGTATCTGTGAAACAGAATTCTGGGGGAACTCAGATGATGGATCTAAATTCAAATGTACAATTAGAATATAGTTGCTTCCAGTGCATATAATCAGGGAGCTCATATCTCTCATCCAGAAAATAAAGAAAACATTTAATAAAATTTCTAATATCAAGTTTGAAAGATTATAACCAAGCAGATTTGTCTTTCATTTTTTCTCTCCAAAGTTTCATATAATTTCAAGTAGACAAATAAACACTGGATGCATCAGTTCAATTACTATACTCGTTATTCAGTGCAACTATATTATTCAATTAAATTGAAATTAAAAGTAAATTGAAATTACAATCTGAATAAACTACTGCAGGAAGTTATAAGTAATATTGCATTTGTGCTACACTTCTGCTGCATTTCATTTAAAATTCACATGAAAATATAATTAAATCAGTATTAGTAACTTACTTTAG
Source organism: Struthidea cinerea (assembly GCA_013397865.1). Classification (NCBI taxonomy): domain Eukaryota; kingdom Metazoa; phylum Chordata; class Aves; order Passeriformes; family Corcoracidae; genus Struthidea; species Struthidea cinerea. The sequence goes on from VZTI01004622.1 coordinate 331,676, forward strand.
TTTTATGTTAATCATATTTTAATGGAAGCACAAGAAGAAATAGGAAAAACACAATTAAGTCAGCATTTGATTTGCAGGTCTAAAGGCAAGTCCTTAGAGTTAGGGTTTTTTCAAAGACTATGCTTTTCATGTGTCTTGCCTGTTATAATGAAAATGAGAAAGGTAAGTAATGTATACAAGGACAAGCTTTAGATATTTGTGGATGGTTTGTAGTACCTTCATGTCTCATTACCAAAAGATTGTAAAGCAAACTGCTCCTCAGTGTAATATCAAAATCTGATATAAAAAGATATCCAAATGGTTGTTAGGATGTCTTCAGCTTTATGGAATATTTTCTGTCATCATTCCCTGGTAAGAGGGCTTATTTCTTGATTTTTAGCATTATCAGGAAAGTATTAATATACGTATATGCATACATGTATATAGTAACACATCAAATCTCCAGGTATATGTTTGACACAAGGCAGGGCACCTAAGGCCATATATTGGCACTGTGCTTCTCATTTATAATCAGCACAAAATGCAAGTAATTTTACAGTTATGAATCAAATTTTAAATACATGTTTTGCTGGAAATTGTGTTGAAAATGTTTATTTAGGCTAAATTTAAAAATTATTTATGGTTATGTTTAAAATCAATTCTATTCAACAAAACTAATTTAAAATGTATGGGTAATGTTTGAGGGTGAAAATTATAGAGTTCTTATGGTGTTATAAGGTGTTCCTATTATGGCACAATCATGTACAAAATCAATTTGTGTAGCACAGTACATGTAATAATTATGTGGTACAACCATGAGGGAGCAATTTACTTGTTTTACTTAAGAGTGATCCAATATTACTAGAAAGATTGTATAACTGCTCAAGAATATCTCCAGTGGTCTTCTTCATGTATGGAGGTGAAGAACAACCAATCTTTGAAAGTAGTTTTGATATCACTTCTTTCAATGAAAACTTAAAATTTAACAAAACACGTTTAATTTAAAATATTGTAGTTTTGTTTACATTTCTGAAAAAAAAAAGGTATACTTTAAGCTGACAAATTACTTCAGCAGTTAACGTAACGAGATAAAGACTAATATGCAACTTTTTTACGCTAGCAGAAGAAACAAACTGCTGAACTGATGGACTTCTCTGAAGAACTGTTGTTTACCACATGCAAAAGTTCAATTTTCTTTTCCTTTCTGAGTCATTTTCTTAACCTTCAGAGACTTCTGAAGAAGCAGACAACTCTTCAGAAAGCTGGGACTATGGATTTATTGCCATGAGTCCCAGAGTCTCTTTTAAGAGAATCCCACTGTATCTTTTTTATCTGATCATTTAAGTGATCTTTGATGACAATGCAGAGTATGCAAGAAAAAAAATGTAATGCAAACATAAAAAAACAGCAGAGTATGCCAGACAGTATTTAGAGAATATCACAGAGATGCCACAGCAGCATTTATTATCAAAGCAAAAGAAAACATGAATGCAAGAGAATAACTACTGAAAGTGCATGATCTATGTTTTTTAAACCACCTTAAAATACTAAACCAGAACAGCATCACTAACACCTTCCATTATTAATGAGCATGCAGCTCACAAAAATTTCCTGTTGTTGTTTTTAAATACGGAATTTTTTAAGGAGTTATATATGGGATGGATGTACTTATCAGAAAGGAAAGGATGATCGTCTTAGCTGCAAACATAATTTTAAGAAACAGTTTCTTCTCTTGCACAGCAAAATCGTTTAATGACAAATATCTCCGAAACCCTCTGTCTCAATCTTAAGTGCCTGATTTAATACTAAATTTATTCAGTCAAAACTTCCCCTTTCCCCCCTGTTGGTAACCCATCTTTCATACTTGTACAGCAGTTGTTTTCATGAAGACTGAGAGGAAATAAGACTTCTTCTCTCAAAGCAGTTGTCAATAATATTTCATTGAGCTACTGGAAACTTAATTCTTACAACTGTTTTTGTAAGCACTGGCATTTCTTAATGAGTGACAGAACAGTTTTTTAAATAAAACTGCTGGGTACTTTTGTTGAGTGTCAGAAAAACTCACAGTTACAGGAAACATTTGCTTGGAAAATATGCCATCACTTTCCTCAAATCAACAGTTGTAATTAAATTACTATAAAGTGGCCCAGAACCAGTTAATTTCTTCCATCAGTTAGCTTAGACTAATGGAAAAAAAGTTATTTCTAAATTATGACAGATTAATAAAATAATCTTTATATTTCATATAATTTATGTCTGTTCATATTCCAACAGTACAGTAAGTAAATTACACCAAATTGTAAGACAATTTGTTACTTTTGCTGACATATACTAGAGTGCCCTCTAGTACAAATATCAGCTTCTATGAATTTTTAAGATTAAAATCAGAATAAAATTGAGAAAGCAAGTAGGATAGAGGACCTACTTATAAAAGACTGATTATGGCAGCTCTGATTTCTTCAAATGTTGGGGTTTTTTTTTTGTAATTGGCTCTGAACACCTTCTAGCAAAAATGATTACAGCAACCAGTCCTACTAAGCTTAATAAATTATAATTCTTCCTGGAGTACTGTCACAAAAAATAATATAAGTCAGACTACTAATATGTTAACATATCAGCCTGTGGAGGTCAGGTAGAATGTTATCCATAAGATTCCATTAATTTTTTCTTTTGAGTATCTGAACATTATTGGGTGCCATCACATTTATTCAAGGTGCAACTGCAGTTGCATGCTTTCTATTTCAAAAATCTATGAGGCAAAAAGCGAGTGAAAACTAAAGGCCTAGAGATTCTATTTATACATATAGTTATTTCTTTGTTACACTGGATTTATCTTTTGGCATCAAACTACTCTTGGTGAAGATATTAAGATGATGCTACAACACAAAATTGTAAGTTTCTCTTATGTCTTTTGCAGATCCTGCAGGACAGAAGTCTGCTGAGTTTTTTCTTTCCATTAAAAAAAAAGTAAAATACAAATAAATGCAATTTAACTATTATGGTCTGAAGCGAGATTTTTTGACATTAAAAATGGAGGTAATCTATGAGGTGATTTCAAATAGGCATGGAATAGTGATCATACAGCCACAGCCACTAGAATTTCTGTTTACATATTTCCTCCATCTATACTATTCATAAGTGTAGATAACTGTGATCATGTAGATTTTGCAACACATTAGAAATATACCTTACTGAAAATCCAGATTTCCTTTACTATGAGAGTGTTTTGAATGTTGCTAATATATCTTGCAAAAAGCAATTGTCTGAAGACAAGCTGAATAAACACTGCCCTAATGGAAAACCCGTATTTATAGTGCACTTGGGGGGTTAGGACAGGGGAAAACTGATAAACTACCTCAGATGTTCTTCTTAGTGGAATTCTATTAGTAACTCTTTCTTTAAGCGTGAAAAATATTCTTGTAAGAATGTTTATTTTTTTGCTAAGAGAACAAAGATATTATTAGGGACTAGTGTGCAAAGGTGAATATTATTTTTTAAATTATTTTCAGAATTCAGATGAATATTGTTTAATGTAGTGATTGAATAAATGGTTCATGAAAGTAATGGTTGCAGTTTTAAAAAAAATACTGAAGCACTAGTGAAAACATTGAAACCCCTATAGGCACAGAATAAATGCTGTACCAATGCTGCCCATTTCCTTCTCTTTTGCTGCCTTGTCCTAAGGGTAATATCCCAGGTCCAACTGACTAACTCCTGGTAAAGCTGAAATTTTGCGTCCTAAAATTCAGGCTCCTGACTTTACTCTTCACCTGACTCATATTTTTCATGCAGCTCAGTCTTCCTCAAATGATCCATAACTTAAAATAGAAAGGATTGATTATATGTTCATAGTAGAAATTAAACCTATTGTTTGTACCCAAAAGAGGGTAATTCCTGAGTCCCAGTTTCACAAGAAGTGCATTTGGTCTGGCTATGATTGGGTGTTGAGCCTACACAGCTGTGTCTGATGTAGTTACCACTCTGTTCTCTGACAGAGCTGTGTCTGTCAGACCCATTACTATTCATGATGAAATCTTCTTATAAAGCTTCACAAGAAGATAATAAGAATATTCATTGCTTGTTTTTCCTTCTGGGACCTTTCAGCTTAATAAGATGACAGTCTGCTTATCAATGGAGACAGACATATACAAGTAAAATCTTTCTACTTTATCCTACCCTATAGTTTGACCTTGGATGACAGGCATTTGCTTTAATACATGATATGGCTATCATAGAAAGATCTTCAATAGTATTTGTTAAGGCATTTCTACTTTTTTTCTTATTGGTTAATATAAAAGTTATTCAAACATTTCAGATATCTCTGAGTCCTGCAGAGTCATAAATTTTACCTTCAAGTTTTTCAGAAGAAATCAGTCATGATGCAATTACTTTATTATTTCAAAAAATGAAGCAATAGATTTTCATATATATTTAATTTTAAAGCATTCACATTAATAGAATTGCTTTCGAAAGAGAAGAACAGGATGAATAAGGTGGCAGGATATGGTCTATTATGTGATAATTTCTGCTACAAACTTCCTTTGCTGTACTTTCAGATGGCTAAGTTTAATATTATGGAGATAAACAGAAGATGTTAATATGGGTATGTGCATATATATCTGTGTTTACTTGCTGCATAATTTAATTAGGCTAGCAAATATGTACCTCATGTGTGAAGACATACTAATATCAGTATATATCCCACCTTACCTTAAGGAAGTAAGGAAAATACCTATTGGAACTTTATGGGAAAGTAGCTTTCTATACGGCCAGTGCAGAGAAAATCTCCACAAGAAAAGACAGATATTTAATGCATTTTCTCTCTACTAACTTTATAGGGAGCTTAGGGCAACCCTGCTGCTTGTTTTAAGTGTCTTATTTTTATACTTAAATAGGTGGCATTGTACATATGGCAGTTGGGTCAAGGCTAAAAAGAAAGTAAAAGAAGTAGTTTTGGCCACATCAGCTTTTCTGTGACAGCTCATTTTTGTGTAGGAAAAAAATCTTTTACTTCACCATGCCCTTTTCTGATCCTTTCCTTTTCTATATTCTCTGATTAAAGCCTTAATCAGTGAAGGCTCAACAATTCAGGAATTTCAGTTTTATACTGCTGCAAAGTCCTGAGGATTTAGAAAAGGCTTTTGATGGGAATCATTCATGAATATTTGTGACATTCTACTGATTCCCAGACAAAGCTGTCAGCATTGTTGGATGTTTTTGGACAGGCAGTGAACATTGTATCATTAATAATGGTAAACAGTAGAACATGTGACAGTCATGGGAAATAGGTTATGGTTGTTATGATAATCACACTAACAAAAAATCTATTAAAAAAAAAAAAGATATGTGACTGAGAACAAACACATGTGCTCTGTTATCTATATTAGCTCAGGATAATGCGAATAAATATAAGTTGCATCCTTCTTCCCTACTGTGGCCATCTGTATTCAGGAAAGATTTACCCCAGGAAAAGGTGGTAGAAGTTTCTCCATGACCAAGTACCTTAGGGAGGTTTCTTACTTATAACAACATTTAGAATTACACATGACTTTCCAAGAGTTCTGACATTAATAAGCTGCCTAGGGAGAGTGTTGAATCAGTGGACTCTTTGACAGTCTTAGTTGCAATCACTTCCTCTTCACTTTTAAGTCTGTTTTGGATTGTGGAAGATTCCTTAATAAAAAGAAGAAATGAAAGTTGATCAAAGGTAAGGATTCAAGGAAAGCTTTTCAAAAGCAGATAGTCTGCGTGTGTCTGTTCCTGTGTAAGGAACATTAGGCTGAGCTTGAAAACCTTTGAAAACGTCTACCTCTCTCAGAAACTACGGTGTCTTCTAAGTAGTCAGTATGATTATGTGCCCAAAGGATAACAAAGGCCACTGGCATGACATGATTAATATTCAATCTTAGGTGTTGGAATCTAGATGATGCTATAATAAAAATAATAACTCATGCAAATGGGGAAGAAACTACAGATAATGCGGTTATCTCTTTCTCCAACTTCTCAATATCTTATCTTCCTCAAATAAAGAAAGTAAAATGTAAATTCATTATTTAATTTAAACACGTGCTCTAAATGTCTGTCATTTCCAACCAAGGCAGCATCATAGAAAAATACTTGTTCTGAACATCATGAAAACAGCAGGAAAAGGAGGGACAACAATGACAGAGAGCAAATACATTCAAATTAATTGAGTGGGATAACTAAAAAAAAAATAGCTGATAATACACAAAAAAAAGAAAAATAACACTAGGAGAGGGTTACCAAAATTATAGTCCAATAACAGAACATCTTTGGTCTCTGAACAGGTTGAGATGTATTCTGATATAATCACTACTTTGAGAGGCTTGTGACTGTTAATGACCTCTCATGAGGAGCAAGAAGAAACAAAATGGAGGCCAAGAAAAGGTATTTAACTCAGGATCCTTAAATTGATATTAAATTAAAATATAAATATAATCAGTGTTTGTTGAAATATTAATATTAATATGCTAAATATTAATATGAATAACTAAATGAGAAATAGATTACCCTTCTGACCCTGTTCTTCAGTGAAGGGAGCTTTGGTGTTGGGTTTTTTTCTGCAAGACTGCCAGGTAAGCAGGATTCCCTGAATTTATACACAGTGACATCATTATTCTCAGGAGAAAAGGTTTGACATAAGCAAAGTTATGGATGTTATACAACTGCATAAGGTAATTAAATCCCATTAGGGATTAGATAAATGCTAAACTTTTGAAATGCTTGGCTGTAACTTCTCACTTGAGTAGAGACTGAAGATACAGATTCACTGGAAGTTTTATGGCATCATTATCCAATAGACTGCTAAAAGTACATTTCAGCAGTCTCAGTTTCTAGTGTAGTTTTCACCCATAGCTATCAAAAAGATGCCAGTGTGTCTACAGATCTAGCCTCTATGAACTTTTATTAAATAATCACTGGATAAAATATAAAATCAATATAGAGACATAGACGAAAATGTCGTCTCATTCTGTCCAAGAATTGTCCCCTAGCCACCAGATCAGAAAGCTGATGGCTAATTTTCTTCTTTATTTTTCTCTTAAAGAATTAATCCTTAGGTCTGTAATATAGTGAGGAACAGATGCATAAGAATATGTCCACAAAAAAACAATAACCTGACAAAAACTCAAGAGAACACGGGTTTGATTTTGCTTACAGAAAAGAGGAGAGTTAATACAATAACTTAAATACATATTAAGTAAGATAAATATTTGGTTGGCTTTTTTTACATGTTGATTTTTTGTCTGGGTTGATTGTAATTTTTTTTTTTTTGAGGGAGTGGTGTGCTTTTTAACAGAATGAGGTAGAACAGCAAAACAACTATGTGGTATAAATTCTGGCCAAAGATATCTAGTAATTTTTAAGACTAAGATGCATAAATTCTGGATAATAAATTTTTAGTATATGTATTTCTGGTTTTGGAGTGTCTTGCTGATCATACTAGGGATATTTCTATTTATGTTACTGATTACTGAGAGCCCCTTTCCTGCATGTTTAGCCATTTCACAGAATCATAGAATGTTTTGGACTGGAAGGGACCTTAAAGATCATCTAGTTCCAACCACCCCTGCCATGGGCAGGGAAACCTTCCACTATAGACCAGGGTTCTCAAAGCTCCATCTAACCTGGCCTTGAACACTTCCAGGGATGTGGGCATCCACAAATTCTCTGGGCAATCTGTTCCAGTGCCTCACCACCCTCACAGTAAAGAATTTCTTGCTTAAGTCCAATTTCAATCTATCCTCTTTCAGTTAAAAGGCATTGCAGCTTGCCCTGTCATTACACACCCTGGTAAATTTTTTTATTCTGTCTTCTTATAAACTTCATTTAAAGTATTAGAAGCCTTCACAAAAGTATTTCCAGAGCCTTCTCCAGGTTAAACAATCCCATCTGTCTGAGCCTTCCTTCATATGAGAGGTGCTCCCATCATCTGACCATATTCATGTCCCTCTGGACCCATTACAAGAGCTCCAGATCTGTCTTGTAAGCCCCCAAAGCTGGATGTGGTACTCCAAGTGGGGTCTCATGAGAAGTGCTGGTTGCATTTCTTTTTATGCAGTGCATGATACAATTGTGTTCCTGGCCTGCTAGAGCATATTGTTACACATGTGATTGCAAGGGTTTTGGATTCTGCAGTGGTAATCAGGTAATTAAAGATGGTTATGTTGGTGCTGAGTGTTGAAATATTTAGAAGTATGTCTACACATCTAAGTTGTACTTTGACCCAAGTGATGTAGTGGGGGAATAATATGCTCAAAAGTGTGTTGAATGAGGATGAGCATACTGAATTACTCACCTTAAGCAAAACAAAATACTGAGATTATGTATAACCTGCAGATAAGAGTAAGGTTATATCTACAGCAGCAACATATATTTCATAAAAAATCTCTGTTCTTCAGCAGGAATTGACCAGTAAATCAAGACTATTTTTATGAGGCTTCTGTATCTACAGTGTTGGTTGCTTTCTTGCTTTTCCTTTGGAATAGATTTGGTTGATGGCTTAGACAGAACATCAGGCATGCTGTTTGAAGAGATATGGTAGATCAAGCACTTCTGCATTAGGTACTGGAGAGCATTTGATGAGCACATGAAACGAATTTCCAATTAAGTTTTCTCTATAGCAAGGATTGGGCTTTTTTGGTGGGGGGGG
>VZTI01004622.1:350353-361318 GCA_013397865.1 Struthidea cinerea
CGGCCAATTCTGGAGGGGGTTTGCGGGGGGGGGGAGGAGTGGTGTGTCAGGGAGGGCGTGGCACAGTAATGAGGGTGTGGCAGGGCAGTTTGCTGGGCAATTCACCCAGGCAGGGTGAGCCAGAAGGGCTCTTTGATCATTCAAGAGGACCCAATAGAGGCAGACAAACAGACTCAGTATCTGGTGTAAATGAGCACAAACAGCTCCTTTCAGTCCCAGTTTCATTAGCACACAGTATAAATCTCCTCAGTCCTGGTGCTGATGTGCTGTGGAGCTCATTCCCCTGCAGCTGCTGCAGTCACTGCCCAGCCATGTCAGACGCCTCCACTGACCTGCTGGTGGCAGATGGAGCTCTCCAGGTCACAGGCTGCCAGGAGCGCCTGATGCCTCCCTGTGAGACTGGGGCAGAAAAACTGCTCTTTTGCAGAAGGTGCGCTGTGGTTGAGGAGATGTGTCACCAAGTGAGGGAGTTCCTTTTCTGGTAAAGCAGTTTTACTTTGTTTGTAAGCATTGAGTAGAAGGTACACACCTACCTTCTGCCTGCTTCCCTTGTTTTCCCTGACCTCTCCAGACCAGATTACTGTAGATGGCTGTGATGTGCTCCTCTTAGACATACTTTGTATAGAGCAGTATGTGCATTAGCAAATTATGTGCACCTCAAATACATTTGCAGACTCAAAGGGGGTTTTTGACCTTGTGCCCTGTGACTTCTACAATACTTAGGAAAGCTTAAAAAAAGCCAGATCTAGAAGATTATTTGCTTTAAAGGACTGGATTTCTGGAGTGAAGGATGCAACCTATCTGACTAATAACAGAAAAGTCATTGTTTGTGGAAAAAGAAAATACTCAAAAAGACAGTCAAGGTGAAGATGACATTCAGAAGAATGAGATTTGGGACAACAGTATGTGGGTCCTGAAATTCTGGGGCTGTTAAAAAATACGCTTTTCCCAGTATACAACCTTTTTATTGTGGTTATCTTTATTCTAGTACATGGAGTTCTTTTTCAGCATGACTGGATAAACAGCAGTACAATAAGTGATTTACAGCATGACATGATCTTTGTGTAATGCAAGTTGGCACTTAAATTATATTGGTATCCAATGCAATGACTTTTAGGCATGTCACATATACTATCCTTATGCAATTTTCCCACTGTCTTCATCTGGCATATAACACTTGCAACTACAGGAGGAAAAAATAGCAAGGTCTCATTTCAATAGACAAAAATATCTCTATGTTAAGGCCTCAGATGTGTCTCAGAATTATTGCTTATTTCTTTTTCTCATCTGGGAATGAACATGCCATGCCACCATTGTTTTTAGATGGAATTAATATCAAAGATCTTTAAAAACAGTGGGGAAAAAACCTCACGTACTATCTCCCTAAGACTGTTTGATGTTTGCCAAACCTTTTAACTTTAAGGGGTAGGTTGTCTCATTCATTTTTTTAATTGTCCTTTGGAGGTGCCAGTCACTTTATTTTGATTGAAATGGAACTTTGACTAATAAGCTGCTGCCATGCTTGCCTCTTACAAATGGCTAAACTGAGATGGAATCTAAGATAACAATTTTAATTATACAAATTTATCTATGGTAAGGTAGAAATTTGACAAATTGATAAATCAATTAATTTTTACTTTCATATTTTAACTGTACCTTACTTATTTTTATTTAGCATTTTCATTAAAAATATTTACATATTTAAATAACAGGCCTTTTAAAAGTTATCATTGGGATTTGTTTCCAAATGCACATTTTCCTCTTTCTTGCAGTTAAAATGACCTAAATTTTTCTTAGCCACTTAGCATGATTGTATAGAGCTTTAAATCCTGAGACGTGGCAATTTGTGTCACTGAAGCACTAAGGTAATAATGAAATAAGTCACATTGTACTTTTATGCCATTACCTTCGAAGGATGAAGTCAGACAATTAAGGGGAAGAAATCTAAGCCAACTGGACTCTTAGCTTCTTGCTACTTTTCTAAGAGTTTGATTCATGGAACTAGCAATGACAATGAAAAATACCTACTATTTTCCCCAATGGAGGCTGTGTGGAAAATGCTCATCAGAGGATTAGGGATGACCTTTATACCATTAAAAATGTATCACTTTGTTTATTTCCAGACAGTTTATGCCACATGTAAAATGATAATGAATCTCCTCAAACCCTTGACTAATTTGGCATCTTTGTCTGCTTCATATTTTTATATGATCCAGAATGGGAAGACGTGTCTAGTGCAGTCATTTAGTTATTCTGACCCAGTGTGGGGTTTCTTTTGTTTATTTGGTGTGGTTTTTCCTCTTTTTTACCTCTGAAATCCATCTGCTAAAGTCCAGAACAACCAAGCACAGGCAGTACATAGAAAAATACAAATTAAATCCATCTTAGTACTGAGTCTGAGAATCATAATATGTTCCATGCATTTAGACTTTATCATAAGCAAAACTCTGTATTCAGTTGGTAGGGATACATTCACAGTCATTCATTTATACAGCTTTGCTTAAACTGCTGAATAATGGACTGCTTGCTAGTAACATCCCTCAGGGATCAATCCCAGTGCTGGTGGTTTCTAATGGCTTTGTTAAAGACTGGGATCATGGGACAGAATAGATCTTCAGCCAGTTTTCAGTTATACTGAGCTACAAAAAGCACACAATAAACTGGAGGGATAGGACTGCTATTCAGAATGATCTTGAACAGTTTGTGGAAATGGTCGGAGGAGCATTGTAATATTCTACAATGACAAAGGCAAATACCTAAACCAAGGTCAGAATAACACACATAATAACCTCCAAGCAACAGAACTGTCTGGAACTAGAGTGGCTAGAAACAAGTTTTGCAGAAAAGCGCTTGGAGTCCAGGCTGACGTAAGGTTGAACATGAGCCAGCAATGTGCCTTTATGCCAAAGAAGGCCAGCAACATTTTTGGTTATAAGAGAAGAGGGTAGCAGGTCAAGGGAAGTGATAATTCCCAGCATCTAGAGTGAATGCACCTAGTGCTGTGTCCAGTTTTGTTCTTCTCAATTTGGGAAGACATTAGAGTGAATCTAATGAAGGGCCATTGATCAGAGGACTGAAGCACATGAAATACAAGGAGAGTGTGAGAGAACTGAGTTTGTTTAGCCTACAGAAAACAAGACTCCAGGAAGACCTTTTTTTTGCTGTCTTCGGCTATTTAGTGTTTGAGGGAGGTATAGAGAGAGAAAGAGCCAGACTCTTTCAGATATGCACAGTTGAAGCACAAGAGGCAAATGACCCAAGCTGAATCACAGGAGAATTTGACTGTATAAGGAAACAATTCTGCAGGTGGGTAGTCAAATGCTCCTGAGAGTTTCCTAGAGAGGCTGTGGAGTATCCATCCTTGTAGATATTCAAAACTCAAATGTTTAGGGCCCTGAGCAATCTCATGTGTCACCTTAGAGCAGGAGGTTGGCCTAGGGACCTAAAGAGGTCCCTTGCAGCTGAGACTATCCTATGATTCTGTGATCAGCATTCATATAAGCTCTGCTCACCTAAATGTATGCCATGCACTACTCACATGCAGCTTCCACAATGCTTTTACAAAGAGATGTATAACTTACATTATTACCTCATACCTGTGAAGAGAGATACAGGTAGCAGAGCAATCATGGTGTGGTTGCATGTTCAGACTGAAATTTAAGACCTTCTTTTCACTGTCAAATTCATGATCACAGACTTGAACTGTGTCATTTGGGTGGGAATCTCTATGGTCAGGACTTTGTGCCCAATTAATTAGTATCTTCTCCATACAGAGAAAATGTAGGTGAACTGGTTAGTTCTTTCAGATATTCAAAAAGATTTTTCTCCTCTAATTTTTTTTTTAATATTGTTTTTCAAAAATCAGTCTCTTGACAGTTTTCCAAAGGTATATAATCTCAATTTCAAAAATCAGTCAATTAATAGTTTGACTGGTATTGAAATAAATCTTTTAAAGTTTGGCGTGAAGGGATCTACTAAAGAAGGAGAAAAATCAGGGTAGTCTTAAATTTGCAATATATTTTGTAAACATCTTTTTTCAAGTGCAAATCATAACTCATTTGGGATATATACTGGTGATATGTAAGCATTTTTTCCCTTAATGAAGAAAATAATTCTATGCGCTTTAAATGTGTTTCTCAATTTCTCTGAATTTTATTTAGACATATTCACTTGATATAAAAGGCAAAATGAGTTTTAGACAGGACAGTTGACATTTTGGTTTTGTATTGTTTGGTTGTTTTGGTTGGTTTGTTGTTTTTTTTTTTTATTTTCCTGTTGTTCAGTTGTAGGACAGTATTGTATTGAAGAAAAAATTTCAAAGCCTTAGCCTCTCTGCTTCCATTTTCTCCTGGTGATTACATGTGAAAGGGACAGGATCAGCACTGCAGGACTGTGTCAGCTTCACTGGTTTGCTGAAACCTGCATAATCACTGGTGATATTCCACCAAACCTACCACCTGAGCTCTCTGGACTGTAACTCTTCACTTTCTCATGCCACAGAAGCCAAGGCTACACCTAACTTTGACAGCAAAAGATCCTGTGGGGTCTTAATTCTTGTTTGAATAGTATTCACTAATTCCTATTCATCCTCTCAAAAAACTGAGTATTTTTCTAACTTTGGTTTCATTTATCTTTTCTAAATTTCACTTACAGCTTACTAAATCATACCTCACAAGGCGGCCTTCATACTTCCTTTCACAAAAACATCGAATATTTTTTCTCTTTTAAGCATCTACTTAACACTGAGCTGATATTTCCATAGAACTATCTGTCATAACTAACACAAGCTTTTTCAGAATGAAAATGATCAGTTTAGATCCCAAAACTTTATGTGCAAAAGATTAATTTCCCCATATTTACAGAGTTTTGTATGCCTTTTGTGAGTTTCATTTTCTTTGTTGTTACTCAATCAGTCTCACAAGATCCCTCTTTGGATGCCCACAGTGTTTTATTTTTACTGTTCTGAAACCCTCCCAGGTCTTCACGTCTATGCCAAATTACTTTTCCTTGTTCCTCAGTGCTCTTAACTATAGGCAAATCAATCTTTCCCCTTCCTGCTTCTTGCTTGTGAGTGATGAGACCACTGAGAAGAGCTAATCTCACCCTTTTACTCTCAGTTCCTGAACTTATCTAGAAAGTCGTGCCTCCTATCAGTATCTCAAGTCTGTAAGTATTACTCCACAAAATGGTTGCAATAAGAGTCTATGGTAGAAAAGGAAAAATATTCTTAAAACTGTATAAGCTGCTGAGTACTGTCAAATGAAGCTTTCTAGAAAAGAATCATTATGAGACATATGATGGAATGTGAATGTTCAGAGACCTGGCAAACCAAAAGGGTTCTCTTTTTTGAAGAAGTTTGGAAGAAATCTGGGAAAACTCGGTTATACTTAGCTGCACTAGAATTGTCCTATGTTATGTATAATACAGATATAAATATGTTGAAATTTTCATATTAAAGAAAGCTGTGGCTCTACTTTTTCTTCTTTCAAGACATTATTGCTGTTAGTTAAAAATATTGCTGTACCAAGACTGCTATAGCTGCCTGGGACCAAGCACCAAATAAAACATTACCAGACTATGAAAATATTCAGAGATGGAATAATTTGTTTAATATAACCACATTATCTTCCTGTCATATTTTCTGCCACTACATAGCTTGTTTTCACAGAAGATGAAACAGGATATCATCACATGTTAAAAAATCATAATTACAAATATAATTTGTCCAATGGAACTAACTAATTTTCTATTTTGTAGGAATAAGTCAGGCATTGTTAAGTCAGGAATTGCTATTTTTTTTTCCAATGAAAAAAACTCTGTGGAGTTCTGGTTTTAATGTTGTTCCTAATTAGTTTAATTTTGTTTTGAAAATAATCAAATAAATTATCATAGCAAGTAAAGCACTTATTCTTTAATATGTAAGAGCAGCTGTCTTCATGTTTTCTGTAGTATGCTTCAGTCCCCAAAGGGAAAAGAATATTCTCTGCTTCCTTGCTGGCGAGATTTTTTTTGCAAAGGCTGAGAAAACATGATTTTTTCACATGTCAAGTAAATGTGGCCAGCCTTCCTCCCCTTCTTTCCACCTTTCTTTTTCTTGGCTGTGGCTTTTCACTATCAGTCTTGGACTTCCTCCATCTGGAAGCACAAAATCACTAATTCATTTTTCTTGCAACAGTAAAAATGTTGTATTCCAAGAAATATGAATGACATATTTCTGTGAAACATATTTTGTTCTTGGCTGTGGGAAAATAAGGAAGTTAAATCTGTTTTTCTTTATGTTAGAAATACCATGCCCTAAGTCTGGTTGTTTCTTTCTGGGTGTCTGTTTTTACCTGGGGGAAACTTTTCTCATCTTTGCGGTCATGACTGAAAAAGCTGAGAACAAAATTCACAGCTTAATCAAGTTGTTAATCATAATCAAAAGAGATTTGTAGGCAAATGGCAGCAAAATATTTAACACAAAGGTAGAAAAGAAAAAGATAGGGAGGGTTATTTATTTGGTTTTTGGTTTTTTTAATACACTTTTAAAGAGTTGTTTAAGCCCTAAAGCCAGCTTAAACTCTTGAAAGTGCAAATAAATAGCTATGGACAGAACAGGACAGAGTCAAAGCACTGTCTCAAGTGGAAGTCTAAGTGTAAACAGAATCCATTTACCCCTTTTGAAAAAAAAATCAAAATGTTACATACCCTATAGATTGACACTTTCAAAATAAAATTTCTACTGCTATTTATCACACCAATCCATTACCAGTATGCAATACTAATCTTGCAATGACACTAGGTCATTTATACTGCGTAAGGTGATGCCTACTTTCTTAACAGGTATCCGATTTTGCAGAACAGGTTAGATGAATTGTAATTTGTTTTTTCTTTTTATGTTTTGGAGACTCAAAATCTTGAAGAAAAACAAAAGGAAATACTACCTCAGGGTCAAAGTGCAAAATGCTGGTGTTAGAAGGTGCTCCTTGGAGGTAATTGGTACAATTAATGGCTTTTAAGTCCATTAAAACAAATCTCTGGAGCTGCTTGGCTCTTTGTAAAATTAACACTATGGTAATACCTATATCAACACTTCTTGTGAATTGAACATGCACAATATTATATAATTAATAAGATTGTGGAAGCCATTTAGGTTTATATAGTAGCAATTATTTCTTATATATTATTCCTAGGCATAAGAAAGAAGTAAAAGAGGAAAAAACCCAAACAAACACTAAAACCAACACACACACCCCAAAGACTGAATTGCTCCATATATCTCTCTAAGAGACTAGTGGCAAAGAAGACAGCAGATTTCAATCCTCTGTAACAACAGTCATCTTCCACAGCCTCAAGAACAAATTGTTCTGCTCCTGTTCCTTTTATTCATCTTCTGAAATTTACAACTATTCTACTGACAATAACTGATTTTAAACAGGTGGTGTTTTCTAGAAACCTGATTACATACTTTTAACTTATCGAATAACTGGTATAGGATAAAGAAGCTATAGTAAAAATAATATGACTAGAGGCTGTATCCTAACAAAGGAGCTGAAGTAATATTATTCACAAGATTGAATCTGGGCCCTTCTACATTTTGATTTTGCAACCATAATATTCTTTTAATATAAATTTAGACTGTAATTACTGAATACTTAATTTGAATTATGCAAGCATTTACTGATATAATAGAATTTATTAATATCCTTTCTTGTATGTTTTAATAACCTACTAAGAGGAAAATAACCGTAAGTTTTCATTATTGTTGTTAGAGCATTGCTAATACAAAAAAATGTTTTGCTTTAAGATAAACTGCAAAGTCTAATCTTTACATATCTGTATAGTAAAAAGCTTCCAAAAATACCCATTTGAAATTGATCATTTCATCATATGAAGTTCTGCTGGCTTTACTGTCTTCCACTTTCTAAATCAAAATACTATATGCTGTTACTTCAGTGAAATATTATAAAGTGGTAGATACATGGGGAGGAGGAGTGGTGATTATTTCTCATATTTCAATAATTTCTACATAATTTTTTTTGTGGGGTATTTTTGTGTTTCTTGTGGTGGTTTTGTTTTGTTTTGTTGCTTTTTGTTTGTTTGTTTTGTTTCTAATGTTTACACTATGAGAAGAAAATGAGTTTCTTAATCTCTCTTGTGGTCCACTGAATTAGAGATGGGGCCAAGACAAGAGATGGGGCCAGGATGGGGGCTCAGGTTCAGACTCAGTGACTGAAAACAGGGTCAGAAAGAACAGCAGGGCCATGGGGATGGGATGGGGACATGCTGGGGTGTCAGCAAGTGGATGTGACCCCAGTCCAGTCAGATCCTTTTGTGGCTGGGCAAGGAAGAGCTGGGGTGGAGTTTGACATCAGTGCTGCTGCAGAGCTGCTGGAATGGACAGCCCTGGCAGGACTGAAAATGGGTCCTGGGCCCATGGGCATTTTCAGTTGTAAAAAGCCACTAAAAAGCAAGAAATTAAAATTCAGTTATTGATTTATATTTAACATATCCTTTCTTTGCTGCTTCGGTGTCTTAGCGTGGGATGTGAGTCTCTTAGCCAAGCCATCTTCCCTGTAATTGATATTGATCTCACCACTGGGCTAGTCCCTGAACTTTTAACTCTCCTGCTTTTATTTTCTAACAGAACAAATGGGTACACCCATGTCAGCTTCTCCTGGGTAAAGCTTTTCTGTCGCCTTGTTTCTCCCTAGGCTTGCAATCAGTTTGTTTCTTAACTTGTTTGATTTGATCTATTTCTGTTTATTGATTCTTCACAAGTGCATGCTTTTATGCTCTTCAGAATTAGTCCAGAAGGACATTCCTGCTGAGACAGGAGAATGAGGTGCTTCCTCTTTGTCCTTGTTACCAATTTTCTATTTATAATACCACTTTATTTCCATGACATTCCCTGACAGGCTGTTACAGCTAATTGTTTTATTGTAACATTGATAGACTTCAGTAATCATATATCATGATATGTACACAGAAATCACTAGATTAACATCTTATATTTCAGACTGTACAGCATCCACAACTGTGAGTTAATAGCGTAGATGATAGCTTCGAAATTCTCTTTCTAGTAATCTGTTCTAAGGGTTATGTCAATACATTACTGTAGCAGAAGGCATTAAAAAACATTTCTATAAATACATGAGCAACAAAAGCAGGCCTAAGGAGCATCTCCATCCTTCATTGCATGTGGGATGAAACATAGTGACAATGAATAAGGTAATAAATGACTCATTTGCCTCAGTTTTTAATAATAAGACCAATTGTTCACGGGGTATACAGCCCCTTGAGCTAGAAGACAGGGATGGGGAGCAGAATGAAACCCTCAAATAATCAAAAATTTCTGTGAGAGAATAAGCAGCAGTAACAGGAAATTAAATCTCTAAAAATAGCACATTTCAGCTGACATAAAATAGTAAAATATACATCATCTTCTGCATTAGAAAAATGAAAATAATTTAGGTTTTTATGAATATAAGTAAGATGTCCTTAAATATAAATCTCAACGCATCTAAGCCATAAAACTATACTCATGAACACTTAGTTCCAGAGCAAGCCTTTAACAGAAATTTTTGATTATTTGTCTTAGATTACATCTTTCTAAGAAATTTGCTAGAATAAAGCTTTAAAATATGAAGTACAAGTTTTTCCACTAATCTAAAGCAAAAAATATGTTTATCCTCAGAGCTACATATTTAGCATATAGATAAGTATTTGGGGAGATGGAAAGGTAAGCTCTATTTATTCTTGATTTCTTTTAAAGATATAATCTGACTCCAAGACCACAATATAGTTTAAAGGGGAGTAGATGTTATAAATGGTGAGGTTGAGGTGGCTTTGTCCTTAGCTTGCAAAAAGTATAATACAATGTCAAGAACTTAATAGGAAAGGAAAAACCAGAACTGTATCCTTACACTCAAATACAAATAATAATATTTTTTTCCTTCAAATCTATGCATACTGAAATTAATAGAAGAACTTCAGGGTGAAAATGAAATAATTTTACATTAGGAGTAGGGCCTTAATGTCTTTCATATGAAAAAATGCTTAAGGGTCTTAGTGAAAATGGAATATTAAATAAGATAGATAACGGCAACAAATAATTCTAATGTTTAAGAAACAGCCCTTGCAAAAATCATATTTCTCTAAATAATACATCAGGTTTAATTAGATTAATGTCTCATGAATTTGGCTTTTCCTAAAGGGAATGTGAGTGTGCTGTCAGAGTTCAGTATTATCTGACCAGGTTCCTTTAGCTATTTCACACTGGGAATAACACCAAATTTACTTATTTGGAAATACTTGATGCTTCACTTGATTTAGTAGAGTGATATAGCAATGTAGTGAAACCACAAGATAAATACTTCATGGCAATTGCTCTGTACAGTTAGATCCCAACACAAACATGATTCCCATGACCAGTCTCTACATGCTCTCTATCAAATCACTGGGCAGGCCCAGTCACTGGGAAGGAATACAGAGATTCAAGCCTGTTGCTATTTTCAAAATATATTTTGTTGGTCACTCGTTTTCTTCTTTACTTTAGGTTTGGCTGAGACACGTATGCATCTCTCCCATATTGGTCTGTCTCAATCAGGAAGACATTCACAGCTTCTCTTGATTCCCTTAGCAAAGGGTGTTTACACAAACAGCTCTTCCCTCCAACTGATAAAGAGACAGCTGATGCATTTATTTAAAGTCTTCTGGCCACCCTCTGGTTCCTTTGCTCTTTCTCTACAACAGCTGTGCTCACTCCCCATATTCTACCCTGTGCTCATCTCCTCCGCACCTTCTTCCGTGCTAGGGATTTTTTGATCAGTCACACACACTCACTCGCACACACATATATGTATGCGTCGCTGCCACGGCCGCCCGGTGGCCTGGCAGGAGGCAAGGCGGTGTCCTGGTCGGCGACCAAAGGGACACAGTCCTCGTGGCTGGTCGGAGCGCTCTGATCAGAGGCACAGAAACGAG